>VMBQ01000172.1:581835-626395 GCA_007657795.1 Dreissena rostriformis
AAAACAGTTCAAAACAGCATAATGTATTAATCGAAAAATTAATAAATTTACACTAAACTGGTATGAAAATTGCTGTTAAAAACTAATGTTTCCAGAAATGTATAGTTAGGTGTGACAGTGACAGAAGAATAGCAATCAATATTTTAACTAAACACACATTAATACTGGTTATGAATCAATGAAATACATTAAAGCAAAGGAATAAATGTTGGGTATCAATTGAAATAATTCAACGGGCACATTTTTTAAAAGCAGAAAGCTATTATCAGAGTTTCTAAACTTTAACTGATGTAAAGTTCTGGGTCGCGAAATTATATTGCAAAGCAGAATTAAAATACACGTGTAAACACACTAGAACTATAGGAATATCAATCAATGAAGATAGAATTGTAGAGCGTAAATTTGAAATGAAACGAACAGTAAATATTACGATTTCAGCGATCTGAGGTGCAGATCGTGTTCTCGTTTGGTTTGTTCACCTGTTTAACCGATACCGTCCCGAACGAACGACAACTCGTGTTCGCCCTTAATTACGAAAAGACCGAATTGTTTAGGGTTAGAGTATTTAATTATGTTCAGATAAATTTAAACCTATTTGTACATACCCCCGAAATAAGCCGTATAGATCTGTACAACAATCCATTTTGCAATCACGTCAAGAGGAAATTAGTATCTTGTATATCCTTTGAGGCACAGTTGTGTACGCTGACAGCTTCGAAATCTTTTGTGGCTGATGTTAATACCTATGTAATGTCTGTTTCGGTGTGATTGTATATCTTTTCAAGCGAACCGATTTCCAGATCGTGCCTCCATTCATTGGGACGTTCATGTCTGTTCATAATTAAACGTAGAGTGTTAAGTTAAACGTAATATACTTTATGTATTGTTTTTTATGAAAAATTACATGTGGATAACTGAACAATTTAAACTTACAGAAAACAAAATCAAACACATGCAATGAAACATTTCACTAGTTCTTAATATAATGTGTACATGTATAAACTCTCTTTTGATTTGGTGTTATGACATGATTTCCGTTTATTATGCGTTTTACGTCATTGTTAGGAAGGTTAAATTAAGTTTGTTGGTCGATGGGACTCATTTGATAAGCTCAGTGAAAACCTTTACATGAACATTGTTTCCGTTCAATATTTTACGATGATAGAGGCTATATGCATCTCAAAATTCAAACATTATTCAGACAACCCGAGACTCAAAGTAAACAGTGACGACTTCAAATTGCTTTACAGCAACATTCTATATTTTGTAAAATCCCACTTATTTTAGGGTTTAAATCAAGTTTTATGTTTTAAAATATGTTCAAAATCATAAATAATATGTAACATGTACTTATTTAAATGCATCCACACTTGGAACATAAATGGAAACAGTCATGTTTTGGATAAAAATACAGTAGTTTTCCAAAAGTTGTGAAGATCTGGATTTCAACTATTACGTTTTTCCCAATTTGTAACTGTTTCCATTGAAGCGGAAATATTATTTTCATCTCAATGATATGACCGGTAAATTAAACTTAACAGCACCCTTGCGCTTATTCAGAATAATAATAAGTGTATAAGTGTTTATTATTAGGATTAACGTCATGTTAGTTCGTATAGGGCTTGGTTAAGCATTTTATCTTGAGCAATGAGCTTACATATTTAGAAAACAACCACCACATCGTCGAACGGTCCTCTCTTTTAACAATCTCGAACACTGTCGTAATTCATTCACAATCATCTCGTATTGTCAGTTCTACTCCAACATTGTCGTACTTATAATCACGTGATCCTAACACAGGTCTACTCGAAAATTGTCTTCCTTATAATCGCGTGATTCTCACAAAGGTCTACCCAATCATTTATTTGAGCCAGTAACGAGTAAGTCAACATGGGCGTGATCGTACGACAGGCGGACGTCCACATGAGGGGCATACTCACGGAGGCGAAGAAAAAGGGATGGCGGCACATTGTTGTAGAGCTCAACCTTACAGAAACAGCTTTATTCTTGAAAAAGGTAAAATGTATCGCTAAGCAAATATAGCAAAAGTAATGATTTAGTTGAATGCCAAGGTTTTGATCAAGACATATTGTATTCCCGATAGAAAACATCTGTATTGCTTTAGCTTCATAATGCTTTGTTGCTTTAAGTTCAATGACTAGAATACTTCGAACTAAAGATGCGCTGATGAAACGATCTTTAAAATATAAAACGTACTGTTTATTTTAAGACGTTGCAAGAGGGCATTATAGACTCGTATCACCATTATATCATAAATAACTTGGTAGTCAGCGATTGTATATGTTGTCCTTACAATTTTGTTGTATATTGCATGGGTAAAAGTATTATATTTAAAATGCGCATTGCTCATGTTAAAGGGTTTGAAAACAAACATTATGTCTGTGAAATTTTGTTGTATTACTTACAATAGGTTGGTTCATTTTGGCTTTTTATTTTACTACCTTAAAATAAAGGTGAAAGCTTTATTAACACATATCTTATGAGCACGTTTCAAGTCGTGTTCGATTTCTTAAATGATAGATGATCTCCAAATATTGTTTACGCACATATTTATTGTTTACATACGGTTAGTGAATTGTATTGTATTGTTTATATTATATGTCATGATTTTTCCACTTGAATGATACATCAAAAGAACGTCACCGAGATACTTATTTAACTTTTGGTTTATTATTTTAAAGTTATCATAAAAAGCTCAACCAAAGTAAGACCTCAGTCAAGCCGAAAATTACTATTTGTACTTTTTCATCAAAGGACGTTATATGATAGCAGCTCGTGCTATTAACTGGATAACGAATCGTCAATTAACATCAAACGTCAAGTATGTTTGGTCGACTTATGTTGCAACTTTACTAATTGAGTAATCACCCAGAGGTCAATGTTAATACCTTCACAGGGATTGTAGTTGCGACTTCATTAACTTTTTGTAATTTCTTCAAAAACGGGTTGGCTATAGATGGCGTTCGTGGCCTTTGTGCTCTTAATCTCAAGGGATAACATATTCTTGACATTAAAACATCTTGATAAAACGTATACTCTCTGAGAACAAAGTATCATAACAGTTTTACAAACATGAAATGTTACTGTGTACTTTGAGAATATATACCACGAGTATATATTGCTTTTCCAATTGTTAATCACGTGGCCAATACTCATAGAAAATCGTGTATGTGCATACACTTTTATGTCATCAGATTCGGTGAAGGTGAATCATATTATTACGTCACAACAAACTCATCACTTGTTGGTTTGATTACAGTTTCATTATACAACTTTTTTTATTTGTGTAAATAAATAGTCCGTTTATGTCATGCGGTTAATATGTGAATAGGCATCTCGTTTCTATGAAAACGTAGATGGTTCTAGAAACCTTTTAGTTTGACAAAATAAGACTAAACAATTTCAGCACGAAGAAATTTTAATAAACATACGCACATATAGTTTGATGCAACGCGGTTCACACGTTCACCATCTATAAAATGTTCCCATTTGTTGCGCATTCATCTGAATCCCATGACTTTTACCCTTGTTATTCGTGTACTTATATTTTAAAGAATGTTTTGTTATTACATCATCCGATTAAATATGTTTAAAGATAAACACCAATAATTTTAATCTACGAATTTAGTATTTTATCCTAAAGTATATCTTTAACCAAATGTAAAATTAGCATACCGTACACTGCAATACCAACATACATACCTCAATGTATTTGACCTTGTAAAATCAAACTATATAATAACAAAATGATATTAAAATATGAATCATTCAAATATTTTAGAAAACTTATTTGAACGTACACAACGAACTTCCTAACCAGATTGATGTACTGTTGCTTTGATCTAGATTTTTATGTCCCCCAGTCTATACTGGGGGACATATTGTTTTTGCCCTGTCCGTTTGTTTGTTGGTTTGTTTGTTGGTTTGCTTGTTGGTTTGTTTGTTGGTTTGCACAAACTTTAACATTGGCCAAAACTTTTGCAATATTGAACATAGCAACTTGATATTTTGCAAGCATGTGTATCTCATGGAGTTGCACATTTTGAGTGCTGAAAGGTCAAGGCCAAGGTCATCCTTCAAGGTCAAAGGTCAATTATATGGGTCAAAATCGCTCATTTTTGCCAAAACTTTTGCAAAATTGAACATAGAAACTTGATACTTGGCATGCATGTGTATATCATGGAGCTGCACATTTTGAGTGCTGAAAGGTCAAGGTCAAGGTCATCCTTTTAGGTCAAAGGTCAATTATATGGGTCAAAATCGCTCATTTTGGCCATAACTTTTGCAATATTCAACATAGTAGCTTGATACTTGGCATGCATGTGTATATCATGGAGCTGCACATTTTGAATGCTAAAAGGTCAAAGTCAAGGTCATTCTTAAAGGTCAAAGGTCAATAATATGGGTCAAAATCGCTCATTTGGCCATAACTTTTGCAATATTCAATATAGCAACTTGGTATTTGGCATGCATGTGTATCTCATGGAGCTGCACATTTTGAGTGGTGTTAGGTAAATGTCAAGGCCATCCTTCAAGGTCAAAGGTCAAATATATGAGTCAAATTTGCAATAGGGGACATAGTGTTTCACAAACACATCTTGTTTATGATGAAAACTCACGATGAGCTAATACTTTAAAAATAGGCCATGCAGCACTCTCTCTGTTTCGCCCTTTGTTAATATATGGCGTGCATTAGATCAGAGAGATCAGAGGCAATATATGCTACTAGATAATTGATCCGCTCAGGCAATACGAAATTGAATTGTGTGGGGGCGACCAAAGTCCATAGCTATTGTAATTAAGGTGTTATGTCAAGATTTCCCTGCCAACCTCTCAACGGAGATTTGTTTTGATATATGCGGGGTTTTATTTGTGTGCGATGTAACTTCAGGAACACATGTTAGCTATTAGCTGAATGTCTTCGCTATTGTGATGAATATCACGCGAAGGAATATCTTGACATGTGTACATTATCCCAATTAAATCTTGATAACCGGCGTAGTTATCGAAGCCATCATAACATTGGTCCGTTATCAAAATAGCCGAATACATTAGCTGCTGATATGTACTTTCATATTATAGAAAAGAACGTGTGTAGACTATACAACGAAAGTGTCTATCGAAGTCAATTTATCCAATCCGTCTCTGTAATAACATCTTACTCAAAATACTGGACTACATCAAAACGTCCAGTGCGTAGTCATTTTATGTAACGTTGAGGAAACCACCATACAAATGCAGTAATTTCTTTAAAGTAGATCGTCGAATCGATCGCTATGTTGTCCTAAATTCGTTTCCGCACCAGATGATGTATGATGGCAGTAATTCAGCCTGACAATATTTACGGTTATTTTTTATTTTAATGGCAACCAAACAGCCAAACATATACATTAAAATTGAGAGACCATTCGGGCTTTGTCTGCTGTTCTGTTAAAATTTCAAATACATGTACACATGTATAATTTTAGTTTTAAAATACCTGTACATTTGATAAAGTTTATTAATCATTATCAATTTAACATGCCATCATTATTAACATGATTAGTTTTAAACCTATTTATTTAAGCTCGATTGTATAGAAAGCCTAAGACTTATTTGAAACGCCATCAATATGTTTGCTCAAGCCGAGGAACCACGAGGACAGTAATTTGCTAATGCCAGTCGCCGTGTAATAAGACCCATTGCGCGTCCGCTCTCTATGTGTAACAATTTTTGTCTTATTCTCACCAAACTTCAAGATTGTTTTGTACTAGTCTTGTCATACTATCTTGGTGAAATCGATTCATACATTTTAAGTGATTACCTTGAAATATCATTGCCGTAATACACGTTTCAGCTCTCTAAGTTCAACAGCTGAACATATATTAATACTAACAATGTGTTAGCCCAGAAAGAATATCGACTGTATTGTCGACGGAATCTGTTGTTAACATGACATCTGCCTGTTTAACAGTTTCGGTCGCCAAGACAACCTGTTATTTTCAAATCGTCCCAAACAATCACACCATATATTTGTTTATAATGTGATTCATTTTTGTCACGTGTTACAACACAATACATATTTATTTTTTAATAAAATGTTACCTGTGACTCAAATAAAGCTTTGTTATGTTTCAGCTGTTATCTTTAGAATGCCTTTACAATTGAAGGAACAAAGCTGTTTTTTGTTCTGTCACCTTTGGTAAATTCAGTATCAATAATCAGTTGGAACATTTTTGATTATCAAATATATTGGAGCCACACTCTGGGAAAACCGGGCTTAATGTAAGTGCTTAAAAGTCGTCCTATATTAACCTGTGCAGTCCACTGTACTGTTGCGCATGCGTGTTACTCTTGGATTTTTAATATCACGTGATTTCATTTCAGACAGGCACGTGGGCGCCTGGGTATGGAGCAAATATCACAATGAACAGGTTCTTCGGCCAAGGTGTTTTAAGCACCTTACTAGTGACCACGCTCCTGGTATGGGGATTTACTTATTTTTCACTCAGTGTTCACTTACTGTTCCGAGGCGATGACTTAAGCTTTAATAATTTTATGTTAAAACTGGAAGGAGTTCCCTGTATAAAACTGGCAATTGCTCACTTAAATAAAAAACAAACTAGCGAGTTGTTAGAGTTTTTGTTTGTAAGTAGCAAATTTCATGAGTTGAATATAACAACTTTAAATTTGATTTTTACTTGTATTGTCATTGTTTTAACTAAAAGTCGTGGAAACCAGCACACAATCTTTATAAATGGTGTAGAATTGAGATTTATGCGAAGGAAATTAAATATTATTAATTTCATTCAAACAAACCAAACATAGGCCAGGGCGAAACGATGGAAAAGTAAAAACGCAGTCATATTAACGCTAATAACTAACCTTGCATCAGATCAACATACCACACATGTTAAAGGTAATGGTAAAATTGTAACAAATATTCCATATCGCAATACGTTTTAACACGAAAAGAAACACTATGACATACATGTAATGCAAATGCATGCAATAAGCAAGACACACGTTTAAATATAACATATTGTATCAAATGAGGGATTGAGTCTATGTTTACAACCTATATCCATCAAAACACAAGCTCGTTAGTCTATGCACTTAAACCACCCACCCCCCCAAAAAAAAAGTCTGACTTAAAAGATGACCAAATAACAAGTAATGACCGATCCAAATTTGCGTTCATTCGCACTTACTCTTTCTTTCAGTCTTCCTTAACCAAACATAATGATATTGATTGTGGATAGCAAGTAAAGTGAAGTATTTATAACAGGAAGTTTTGAAGCACCGATAATGGGATTTGGATGTCAATGAGGCATACTTAACACCACATTACATGTCCCGTAGTTAGGGAAGAAAGCGAGACAACGCACTGTGCAAACGAAATGATGGATCCGTCAATTAAATTACCAAAGCAAACAGACCAACGTTGTTGTGACTCGGTGATGGGGTTCTGTTTGGAACAATGCGTGCCTGCTTTACATCTTATGTAGTATTGTATGTGTCTTTTGATTACGTTAAAAACACATGTTAATGTATTATTATATTTAGATTTAAAAAATGTATGCAGATGACACAGTTGTTAAATTATTGTCAATAAGTTACTAGTGCTTTATCTCTATAATTGTACGCTTCAAAACTATTGAGAATGTTAAAATTGCAAGAAACAATTTAAGCTTTAAGATACCGATACGTAACTCGTAGTGTTTGCTGAATTAAAGTTTTTTATTAATGGGTCTTGTTAACTTATTTTCACAACAGTGTACATGTCTTGTTTTTATGAATAAATATTTGACCTTAGAAACGAAAATTATTTTCAACGGTAAATAACTCTTATTTCGGTAATGATTCCGAATTTACTTCTTCCGAGCTTTATTCTAGTTTTTATTTATCAACGTTTTATATTTTGTAAGACATATAACAAAATCGTATGTAAAACCTTAGGAGCCTCTTCTTTAACAATTCTTTCGTGTTTATTGCGGTCGAAATGCCATGCAATTCCTGCAGGGGATTGTACTGGTAGTGTATAGCTGACTTAATATTGAAGTATGCCTGAGGACACATTAATTGTACACAAGTTGTTCGGAAATGTGTTTAAGAAATTCAGTTAAGCGGTTTACAAATACAAACAAAACAAAACAAAGCAAATCAAAAGCATATTGCTTATTTTCTTTATATAAACATGGTATCAATACGCAAAATGTGTTGTGTGGTTAAAGTGGATGGAAGTACACAAGCTACATGTACAATATATTCTTAGATTAAACATATCATCATGTATTTCGGAATGCAAACGTTATTCTGATTAATGAGTTAATTCATTGTTGGCATGGTATGCGCTCGCATTGGCTTGTATGTTGCAATTTGATTGATTAACTCCATACACTAGTCACCCACGGCAAAATTTAATACAATATTAAAAAGTGAACCCCCAGAAGCTCTAGCATTATTGCATTTCTATCATACACACCTTCGTGGTTTTTTATTTATGGCTATGAACCAATTGCCAAAACGGTACAGTACGGCACAAAACGAAAGGTTTACAAGACGACCCTTCTATACTTGTTTATACGTCATACACTGCACTTGATGTCTAGAGCACGTACTGTACTTAGTAATACAGTCATTTGACAGTGTTTATATAAATGCCGTTCAATTGATTTTTTATTGAAATATATTTTCACAAAAATTTTGTGAGTAATAAAGATCGTCATGTATTTATTTATTGCAACACAGCAAAAATACGATTCGAGTTGTAATAGTCAATTTCGGTTTCGGAGGTTTGTGTCTTCGTTCAAGAATATTAAAAACACAACAGCACACGATTTTATTGTTTTATTGTTGTATAAATTATTAACATGACATGTTAAATAAATGTACATTAAGTCAACAAACATTATGTGTGGAGAATAACAAGATTTCATATTAATAAATAGTGATACCCAGTCTTTTATAAAATTATTCAGTCATATTTCTTATCCAACAAAAACTAAGCTCACTAATTTGTTATCGCATGTATCATATTAGTGGTTTGGACAAACTGTTTTCTATTATATTAGTTGATTCACCTTCAAATACGGGAAGTACATTCGGATACAAGGACTTAATAGTATTATCTTTACGTTCAGATTTTATGGAATAATGATCGTTTGACCGTTTTTGTTTTTAAAAAGAATTCAAGCTTATTCTAACGAATGTCAAATGAATATTCTCCCACACTGTTCCAGGTGTACGTTTTACAGAACATAAATCATTTACGGAACTTAAATATGTTAAAGGAATTAACATATTAGTTATGTTTTCATTTATTGTTATAATTTATTTTGGCATGTCATGGCACTAACAATTACTATGATTTGTGTAAAATGTTACTACTGTACAACATATTGATCATATTATTCCTTTAAAAAAATCTCTATAAATAATGACTTAATAAAGAACAATCTTGCTGTCTTTCTAGACCAACTACAATGTAATACTAATGATATATGTTTATGAAACAAATGGTGGTTGTCGTCATGCTTTCATTTCCGAAACGAAACAGTACGTCATTGTTTGCAGAACACATTTATGAAACTTACTTTTCTTGAAGAAAGACGTGTATTTGAACGAGTCGGAAAAATTGATCGCAACGTTATAGTTTTATTACTTTTATACTGCCAAAAATCTAGGTTTGATTGTATGATTTAATACATACTTGTTATACATTTATTCTTATTTTTGATGTGTTTGAATTTTATTTCTCTGGTCTGGTGAGTAGAAGCAGTTATACAATAAACTGAATACTACAAATATCGTATTGCGCAGCCAATATCGTGTCCATCTTCCATAGCAATGGTTTGCGCAATATGTTTGTTTTTTATTTCTTGTAAAAAATTAAAAAATTATCGGAACTGTGTTTTACCGTACCGTTTCCTGATTTTATTTACAAGATTCACCGTTAGGTTATTCTTCGGTAAGTTCAATCCTATTAGCATGGACTGTAGTTCATCACTCATTTGCATTACAACTTGTTCAGTTTAATATGCGTCCTTATATCAAGTTATGTCTCTTTGCTATTAAATCATTTATAAATATTTTTGAGAAATATGTAACTGATTTATTTAACTGAAACTTCTTTAAGCTCAGGTATTTCAAACCCGTCACAACAGAAAAATCAATTTCTTATTTAATTATGAATGTATAGGTGTATGATATTGTATCCGTATCGTATATCTCTTGAAATAGAAATGGGATCGGGGCCTTGGACATGCGGTTCTTCTTTTGTTATAACACAACCAATTTTCAGCTTGTTTTATTTGCATGTTGATATCTGGAAATCGTCAAAATTACAAATTTCAGTCTGGAAGCTGATTGCAACCCGATTATTCACTGTTGATTAATATCTATGTCCTTCTCTCAATAACACGTGTATTAACTTTCCGTCACGTAAGTTGTTATATTTGTTTATTTCCCTCTAGATCAAACTGCACAAAGGAACTGCAGTATATCTGTTTTATCACATTAGAGATTTGACAGTTTATACCAAATACAGAATATTTCTCTACGTGAGAAGATTATATAACAGAAGCATGTATATGTTCAACATTGAAGAACACAAACACTAAACAATATATAATATTAACAAGGAAGACAACGCCCAAGAATAAGACGCGTCTACACGACCAACATAAACACACGTAAATAAACCTGGTTTAACCGATTTGATGCGGCCAATGCGAGCAATATAAGTTTCAACCGCGTTAAGAAGGCCCAACACCTCACCGTTCGTTTTGATTGTAGCTTTATATTTAACACCATTTTTGTTATGACAGAAACTGTCTTCGGATCATACAAGTTCGATTTTGAACATTTTTCAGTATTCTTTGGTAGTGATGTTGTATTTTGTTTTATTTGAAATATTATATTTTCTTCAGAATTACTTATTTTTTATTTCCCCCGAGATTGAATGAAATTCAATTATAATGGATCTTCTGAATAGGTTGATATTGTTTGAATGTTTGCATGAATGGTAGTAATGAAATGATTTTTTTTTGTTAAGTTCGCCGTGGAGTAGTTGATATAGTGTCCGCCTAGCGATCGGGGGTCACGGGTTCGAACCCCCATGGGAGCGTTCCTTCGATCTTCCCCCAAAACACACAGTACTCGTTCTAGTCCCAGGAAATGGACTCGATAGCGTTTCAATAAGCCTAAGGCTTTGGCGCAATCGAGCTAAAATAAATAGGTTTACACTGAACTATTGGTAATAATCGACGACCTTAACGTCAGTTTAATTTACTTAGTGCGTTCTTATGGCGTTTTCTCACTGGATGTTCCTTGTAATTATTTGTTTTCAACTTGATACAATAACCCATTCTATTTTATCTAAAACTGTCTGAAGAAAAAACTGATTGATAGTTATGTAGATCTGAAGTAGTATAATGTGCATTTCGCATGTAATTTAACACATTTTAGAGCATATAAATATATTTAATTTGATACGATGACAACAAACAACATTATAATGGTTTAAAATAATGTTTTATATATGTAAAAATATAAACCGGTACACTACATAAACCTCGTTTGTTTGATGTCTTAAAAGAATAAAACAAAATATATATCATCTTTAAATATATTCTATTCTATGACAAACAGGGAAAAATAAGAATAAATATATTAATCCTATGTTTGGGCGTTTAGTAAATTTATATGTCTGTAGATTCTTTCGAAGACGGTCTTTCTGTTGTATTGACAAAGTCAACAACTCTTCGTTCATACTTAAACAACAACCTTACCCGACGTTATATATAAAATGTACAAATGATTTTATGCTGACCCCTATTAATTTTATTTTGGAACTAACAGTTCTTATAAAGAGTGCCGAATATTTAAGTGAAAATAAAGATGATTAATATGACAGACAGGTAAGTCGACCCAATAGTGATATTTCAACATATCTGAAGTTTAGAATTGAGCCATAAAATCGGTATATACTTGTGCGGTTTTTTCACAGCTTCACAAATCATATGAAATTAGTCACACATTTGGTATGTTTACCTTTATTGTTTAAAGTCAATGTGTTTGACATTTCCAACGTAACACCCACTTAGAGATCTATGCGATATAAGCGATGCACATCAGTAATGAACAAAGTAACTGACATTTTCTGTCGTCATGTAAAAAAACATGGATTACATTTTCAAATGTTTTTGCGGTTATCTATTCAATCCGTGTTTTATTACTAATATTTAAACTATAATTCGTTTAAGAATACAAATAGTTTAGGAGCCTTCTAGTTTTTTTTAATATTGCGCGGTTTTGTCGTTAATTTATTTTGTATTGTTGTTAGATTGTGTTAGCACATTTGAAATCACCCAATCGTCCAACACTTGCAATGACCTTTTTATTTCCTCATAGACGTGCATGAGCTTAAAGCTAATCGTATCGTATTGTAATCGCATTTAAATTCAATTGTTACGGATCCCCTGATTGCGTTAATTTTGTCTGAATGTTTTCTGGAACGAAAATAATCGTATTTCATGTCTGTTCAATTCACTTAGTGTGTTTATTCGAGCGTTTTCACACTATTGTTTGTATGTGTTACCATCTGAAGTTGTTAAAAGATTGTCCATGAACTTGATGTTTGTCTGAGTGTTAATATGATTTAAAACGATGTGATATATTGTTCTTTAAACAATAAATCGGCTATTCCGTACTTCAGTAAAAACAGTATGAAACGCGAAAATATCATTTACATGCAGTGGCGCCATATAATTTTACAGTAACTTAATTTTTAGTTTTATACATAACGGTGATACACAAAGTTACTGAACCCTACTGGTAAAACGTTTAATACATAAAACACCATAAGTACAATTTATGTATCTGTATGATTTACATGCCTACTCTCCCCTCGAGTCTTGTTTTGTGAGGTCCATACACAGAGACTATAGAATGTATATGACTATTAGTTCTAAAAAGTACTTTGATAATGTTCTTCACGCTAAAGCCTATAGTCTTCATAAATATTTAATATTCTGCATTAGACGTTATAATCTTCATCAATGAAATTCTCATTATTTATTTGGAGCAACCTTATGAAAGTATGTATAAAGTCCCTTTTCCCCTCAATGTACCGGAGAGGTAAACGGCATATGTAATTATGTAAATAATTTACCAATTACAAAACCACCTAATTGTTAATACATTCTGTCATGTACCATCATACATTTTTAGAAGAGAACAAGTCAGTTTATTATTAAGTCATGTTAATTTGTGTGTGTGTTACATGTATAACATAAGAAATACGAAGGTTGGAAAAAGATGTAGAATCCATGTATTAATTTCGCATTAGTTTAATTTATGAAATGATTTGCGATGACCTCAAGTAGCTAATAGTGGTTTTCTACTTTTGTTGCAGCTGCAAGTTTGAGTTTCACTTTGATGTGTATCAACAAGCTTAATGATACTATAGTATTGCTTACACATTCCGTAAAATATAATCGCCGAGAGTGTTGTGGGCTATTCAAATGTATTCTGATTTGTGGTTTTCGAAAAAGTCAAAAATAACTTTTGTTTCCAATCGGTCGGTTGATACGTTAAGGGAAATTCGATTTTACGTAATAATTATTGAAATGTGATGCTCATATTCGAATTTGCAATATATAAAACGAGTTGGTATTGACAAAGCAAGTATTGAACATGTTAATGATTTATTGTCTGACACTAATTCAGGGAATCTGAAGAAATATACGAGTTTCAGTCTCCATCGTTACTATTACGACTACACGTACACTAATCAAGATCTGGTTTCGAGATTTTAATTAAATTAAGCACCCAATAAGAAATGTTTATTTTTGGAAGTAAGCCAATCGATCTTATCTCACTTTGATTGAGAGCAGTTGCATATAGCTTTTAGGATGAATGTATTGTTGTTCAGAAATAGCATGAGTCAATTGTCAGTTCGCATGCAATACAATGCTAAAGAAAAAAGTAATGATGCAATTGCGTGCCAAATTTTGAATATAATTTTAGTTTTTTCCTGTGTGACTCAATTTTAAACAAATGTGTCATTTGTTGTTCAATTGTCTGTAATTTAATAAAAAAAACTACCTGTCACAATTTGTATATGTTCCTTTATTATATTCATAAAATACACAATCGTTTTATTGCAACTGTTTTCACATGAACTTTCATAAAATACATAACGCAACACGTTTCTGAACATACACAATTGCTGTTTGAATGTACATTCTTTTAGAATACAACATTGTCATTGTTTCATTATAAAAGAAATAAAGCCTTTTTAAGATTATATTGAAAAAATAGAAACTGACACATGCATAAACTGTTACCAATTCACACTGAAAAACTTACACAGCAAACATACGTTTATGTTTTTATGTTACTGCAACATATGAGATTTATTTTTGATAATACATTCTTCGAAAACGATAACCGAAATATGCAAAAATGTAGAATGTCCGCAACATGCTTTATTAAAAATGTATGTATGGATAAATAAAGAAATACGAATTTTGATATTAAGTTTACGCAGTGATTCGCACCATTTAAACGGAACAGGACACAGATATGCCTCTTCTAGTCGTCGTCACTTCAATCTCGTGTTATGCTACACGTATGGTCTGTACAGACTATTACCTGTTTGTTACATCCATGAAATATACCTTATTTTGATCATTTGACGTTAATCAAATATATCTTAAATATCATATTTTGTTTCGAAAACGTAAATAAAGTAATACGATGTACAGCCTAGAACACATCCGTTTGGTGTGAATGATTCTGCTTCGGCTTGACTAATAGAGTCCACGAACTCGTACTGCTGAATCTATCTGATTAATATGTGTATGCAATTTATAAGTAGACACGTATTGTTCGTATTTCATTTTTCATTTCCTTTGACATTAACTAGACAACATTGCATTTAGTGTAAAATTAGTATATATCAATGACATACATTGAACTTATACCAGTTAACTCATTCCCCATAAACTAAAATGGATATCCATAACATGATATTTAACGTAGTTCTTCCATGAAAGTCTCCTAGAAGCAGAATATTGATTGAATAAATTCAATTACCGGTTCTGTAAGAAACTACAATGCATTCCCATCCTCGCCAAATTTGAATGTTTTCAACATATTTAATATACTGCAATCTGTAAGCTATCGTGTGCATTGATTTGCAACCTCATAAACCATAACCAACGAACGAATGTGCGCCAAATACTATTGTTGCGTCCGCTCGATTTCTGCAGGAAGTTTTACTGATAAACAACGCATAACACAAACACGTGTGTATTTTGTGCCTAAACCATTTGATATTTGGATAAGCGCTGCTGTACAAATGGAGAACGCATAATTTATAGTGTTTACTAGAATACCTAATCAAATAATGCAAGTTCCAAAGAAGGCAGCGGCTTGAACAAACAGCTACAGGAACAATCGCATTTATATCGGAAAACGAAATGTAACTCGTTCTTGGTCATGTGAAATTTAATGCCGTCAAGTGTTCGTAATGTATATTTATTCCGTAGTTATATCTTCTTCTCAAGAATTCAACGGCCTCTTTAACATGAGCAGATCTACACTTCGCCATATTGTCTTTAGAAAAATGTTTTGCATTGACTGTCCCGAGAAGGTGACCCCAGTTGTGTTCGTTTGTGTGTGTTTGTGTGTGCTTGTTGTATACGTGTGTGTCTAAAACATTTGTTTTGTGCTTCCTTGTTTGGCAATGGATTCCTTGCCATAGAGAAACGACCGCATTCCATGATATGATTAGTCACCTGTTGGTGTAAGTGAATGTTCACTTCCTTTATATTTTGATGCATTCGAATAAATTTTAAGAACTGTGCGTGCGTTAAACACAACACTTTGGAATAATATATGCAGTAGCTTATATTTGTGTATGCTATACGACATAAAACTTCACTTCATTTGAAAACATCTTAAAACATTGTCGGGTAAACATTTTCCTCCTGCTAGGAAACATAAAACATGAGAATACGAAATTGATAAATACAACAGCCAAATATCTCCAATTAATTTCCACGACTATATCTCCTGAAGCATGAGGGATATTTGCTTAAGAGGCCACTGTTCAAACAAGTTGGTTTGTTTTATGTATATGCCCCATGCATAAGCGCTCGATTAATTGTATCAAAGCATGAGCATGTTTGTGGAATATTGCTTTAGTCGTTTGATGCACTGATTAATTGCTTGGTAAATTAATCATTATATAAACATGCACTTCTCATTACTGGTGGCATGTTCTGAAACTGTATTGTTATACGAACAGGACGTTGATGTGATTGAAATATTGTATTATTGAAACAGCAGTTAAAATAATAACTACGATTATATAACTTTCGTTAAGATATGTTTGATGAGTTGTACATGGAACATATTTTACATAAAATAAAGAAGAAGCACACATGCGTTGCTATTATATAATTATTTTGTTTATTCTGATTATATGTCAGTTTTGTTCATGCCTATTATATTTTATTTTACGTACAAGTAAAACCCTTTGCATGGTGATGTAAAATATGACAGTGTAATGTTAAGTTCATTATTAAAGTGTTATATAAGTGAAAAAAGGAACCATTTGCGCTTTCAATTCTCTACCGGAAATTGGAAGCAAATCACAGCTAAATGGCTGACTGTATTGATTTTCGAAACCAATATTATGAAGCTTCCAGATGGCTACCACTGATTCCCTTTGGTATCAGGAACCAGATATTTAGATACAGAAACTCAAGTGTAATAAGACGGTTTGATGGAATTATTGTTTTCTGTAATATTATGTCATTTGTTCTTGAATATTGGATGGTAGAATGTATCGCTCCTTATAACTTCATGCGGTNTCTTAAAACATTGTCGGGTAAACACTTTCCTCCTGCTAGGAAACATAAAACATGAGCATTAGGAATTGATAAATACAACAGCAAAATATCTCCAATTAATTGCCACGACTATATCTCCTGAAGCATGTGGGATATTTGCTCAAGAGGCCACTGTTCAAACAAGTTGGTTTGTTTAATGTATATGCCCCATGCATAAGCGCTCGATTTATTGTATCAAAGCATGATCATGTTTGTGGAATATTGCTTTAGTCGTTTGATGCACTGATTAATTGCTTGGTAAATTAATCATTATATAAACATGCACTTCTCATTACGGGTGGCATGTTCTGAAACTGTATTGTTATACGAACAGGACGTTGATGTGATTGAAATATTGTATTATTGAAACAGCAGTTAAAATAATAGCTACAATTATATAACTTTCGTTAAGTTATGTTTGATGAGTTGTACATGGAACATATTTTACATAAAATAAAGAAGAAGCACACATGCGTTGCTATTATATAATTATTTTGTTTATTCTGATTATATGTCAGTTTTGTTCATGCCTATTATATTTTATTTTACGTACAAGTAAAACCCTTTGCATGGTGATGTAAAATATGACAGTGTAATGTTAAGTTCATTATTAAAGTGTTATATAAGTGAAAAAAGGAACCATTTGCGCTTTCAATTCTCTACCGGAAATTGGAAGCAAATCACAGCTAAATGGCTGACTGTATTGATTTTCGAAACCAATATTATGAAGCTTCCAGATGGCTACCACTGATTCCCTTTGGTATCAAGAACCAGATATTTAGATACAGAAACTCAAGTGTAATAAGACGGTTTGATGGAATTATTGTTTTCTGTAATATTATGTCATTTGTTCTTGAATATTGGATGGTAGAATGTATCGCTCCTTATAACTTCATGCGATTTTCTTCGATTTTGTAAACGTTAAAAGTGATGATGGCTCATAGTTGCTTAACCTCCCCTATCGCATTATTAATCAACATGATATAACAAATAAAAAAGTCCGTATTTTATTGTTCTGGTGATTCACGCTGTAAATGGACAATGATTAGTTCGGGTATGCATCACTTTCGATTTAAATGTTAAAAATGGCATATTCTGTATCATTGTATTATATTATATTTCAACAGTAATAAAGGTTGTATACCGCAGATTTTAAATCGTTTCGATAAGATTATTTAAATTTTCTTCTTAAAGGACCAATCCTTCTAAGGGTGAAGTAGATATGGAGCGGACACGAAATGGAGGCTCAAAACATTGACATTGAAGTTCGACCTTGACAGCTGGCATATTTTTCTGATAACTGCTGAACATTGTCCTTAACCCGTTACATTTGAGGTTTAAAGTTTCATCAATCCGTAAAAGGGTATTGTAGATATGGAGCGGACACGAACTATTTACGGACAGACTGACTGATGCACGGAATGACGGATGATCTGACAATGTGCATTCCTATAATCACGTCCTCTTTCGGAGCGGGACTTATACATAACGGTTTTATATTTTGTATTTGCTGCACATTCATGTGTTGATTTAAATAATAAAACAGTATGAAGTACCATTGTCAGTAGTCTGTATGAAAAAGACTGAATTATGACAGAACGACCTTTTACATGAAGATAAATATCTGATTGTTATATTATGCCAAGTTGTTGCAATATTTGTCACTAAAAAGATCAGTCAGAGAATGAATGGCAGACACTATTTTTATTATATATGTAAACTATATTGTGCAACCATTGCCAACAAAGTAGGATGTTTGTCTCAATTGCAGCCATATGTTTATTGAGTGAATCCCACTCCCATATAGGTAATAAATGGTGGCAATTTATTTCGAAATGAGAAGTGTAGAACCTGGAGAAA
The DNA here is from genome assembly GCA_007657795.1 of Dreissena rostriformis. Classification (NCBI taxonomy): domain Eukaryota; kingdom Metazoa; phylum Mollusca; class Bivalvia; order Myida; family Dreissenidae; genus Dreissena; species Dreissena rostriformis. The sequence goes on from VMBQ01000172.1 coordinate 600,600, forward strand.
CATAAAAGATAAGTTTAAGTTATCGGATCCTGTGTTTGACCGTTGATTTCAAAAGACCATGTTTAAAACGGGAAATAGTTTTACGTTTAATTATTAAATTGACTTTAAAGACAGCTTTCTGGTTTAAATGTTAGACGCATGAATTCCCTGATATACGTAAGGAAAATACATGTCAATAAAACTATATTTTAATATAAAAAATGCTTTTTGTCTAACGCTGACATTGAATTATGACCTTGACCTTAAAGGAAGCTATATGTTGCTTTTTGTAATACACTTTCTTACATATGGAAATATTTGGACGAATTGATTTTAAAGTCCTGTGAGGTTTTGTTAAAATATGTCAAATGGTTTAGGTGGAGAAGTCGTTAGATTATATAGTTTAATTATGTGCTCAGATGAGCTACAAATGGTGCTTCGTTGGTTAAATGAGGAGAATATAGCTCGAATAAACCTTATGTATGCATAACAATTTTTTCCGACCTTTCATCTTAAGGAATGACCTATACCTTAAAGGTATCAACCTTGATATCGTGTGAAAATGTAGTTTGAAATCTTTTACTTAAGGAGTAAAATATAGATCGAACAAGCCCTGTTTAGGCAGTTACATGCCCTTTTCCAAATTTGACCGCGAAGTATGACAGTGATCTAAGCAATTGCTATCTCGTGTTTGTGTGTCACATATTGTCTTATATAGGCTACCATTTTTGAAGTTGTGTTACCAAAGCTATTTTGAAATATATTAATGCATGCAAAAGTAACAGCTAGACATAGTGTTCTATATTAAACATTTTTACCTTGAATTATGACCTGAAATAATCGCCATTTTACCACCAATCGGAAAATGAAAGCCTATGTCTGGTACTTTCATAAAAAATAGTACCAAAATGTTACCCCTAGGGTCTGTTAACAGATCATTGTGTAGATTAAAAACAGTTGCACGTTTAGTTTAAGACACAGATAAATGACCTTATTTGCTTATGTAAATAATGTTTTCGCGTGCAATGTCGAAATCAATATAAATATTTACGATATGCCGTGTCAAGAGTTGAACATTTTAAAGCATTTCTTAAATTTGCAGACCAACGAAACTGGGTAAAGCTCACAGCCGATTTCGAGGTTGCCTCAGTTGTGTTCATTACTGTCTAACGAGTTAAATACACATATAAACATGAATTTACTCAAGTCCTGTATAATATAGTGGTATGTAACCAACTGAATTATGAGCAATTTACATGACTCCGATTTTTTTTCATTGTTTTGGTTTATTGCGCCATTTGTGGCACGGTGTCTGATAACAAATAATGGATATGTTATGTTGAATAGGATGTTATATTACAAGTAGTTAAAGACAAAATTATGTATTATTTCGTTAAACTTACTTAAGATCAGAAATGAGAAACCAACATGCATTTTTGATGTATTAAACAAAATATATTTTTTCATCACACTTTATTCAATTTAACCAATTCACCATAACCATCTGACCATTGTATTGCTTTAATTACGAATTTATCACACCATATGATCAAAAATGCATTCGTTTGCAAGCCGGTTATTCGTGATTACAGTGTTTCCTCTTTTTCAAACTCCACATGATTTTGTTTAAGAGTTGTCTTCGCTAACTGTCTGTTCGTATTTTGTCTAAAAAACACTACGCAGACGAAAACGTAGATTGTCGAGGATTCGACAATTCTTTCTAGATCCCTCCATATAAAATCAGGTTGACGATTTATTTCAGAAATTTCGGATTTAAATGCAGTATGAAAACGTGTATTGAAAGTATATGGTAAACCAGATCATGTTTATCATATTCCCATACATCCCAGTCTAGTTGACTGTCTTTAAAATCCGTTTACTGTCGATTCAAAATAATAATTAAATAAATACGGTTGTTGCCATATGGAACGCCTTTTTAAAGTTTCAAAAGGCATTTGTAATCGTAGAATCCAAATCCATAATATGCACGTGGAGCTATTACTTCCAAGATAAATAAAAAAAGTCCCAATATAAATGTAAAGTTTAGCTATTCATATTTCATGGAATATCTTACGTTATCCATATAGATAGGCAAATTATTGCATATGGATTGTAGATATTAAAGTAATTATTTTCTTTTAACAACTATATACATGTAATTGACGCATGGAAGTCCTTGTGCTGAAGATATGAGGTATTCATAATGCATTATATGTTATAACGTAAGAAAAGCAGTAATTTTACAACTAGTTTTTTGTATCGCGTTATTAGTGTTGCAGTACATAATTAAGCATTAGTTTAACGTCAATGTATATTTTATTTGAACACACGTTGGTTTTTGTTTGCACAATCCGACAGATTGTGTTGTATATGTCCGTCTATCTTTTAACAGTCCGAGTCCATCATACTTATTTATGCATTCAATAAGCATCAACATATGTGTAAATTATATATTTTTTGTATAGCAATTAGATATATCAATGCCGATTTGCAGACAGGCAACAATTATTCAAGTGCATAATTATTATATCAAGTTGACGGACTACACCTTTTTTAATGCCAACACGCAGTCCGTGGGTATTTTGCATTATATTTATGACTGTCGGCATTCGGACATGATGACGTTTTGCGAATAAATACATGTATTTTACTCGTTTAATGTAAACTTGTAGAGATATACGTATCTTCTTAAGATAACCTATAGTTACACATGTATACGAACGAATTTATAAACCTCGTCTAACAATTCCAGCCAATTATATTTTACGGATTGTTTGGTATGTGACTTAACATTTCGTTATGCTTGATACAACATTGCATGTATTGTTTTATGATGCCTTTGAATGATGCCAACACGTATTAATTCAGACAGTGTCAAAAGGATCATAAAATATTGTGTTTTATTGTATAACTATGTATACATTTGCATTTTGTTAAATCAATATTAATTAAATATTTGTATTTATTATAAAAGTGCATTTTATAAAGAGTTTGCACACAAAACAGATCGATAGCAAATAANTTTGTCTGATTGCAGGATTACATTTGTCTGACCACCTCCTGATTGACATATGAATAAACTTATAAATAGTATACGGCAATCCTAAATTATGATATGATTAAGCTGTATTTTAAATACATGTTTGCATATTCATTAAAAACAAAGTACAAACTTTTACACCAAAATGATGGCAATATGTACCAAACACACATTAGCTTAATCAACAATTTGTTTTTGCGTGTGCTGCTATCAAAGTATAGTGTTAACCACGCGGTATTCGGGTGATTGTCATTCAATACGTAAGTGTGATTATAAAAGCCAAAATGAGGCTCGGTTTACCAAAACAGGTCATGCAATCCAATTCCATTTAATTAGAAGCGGAATACGTCACATACGTTACACAAGTCTTTTAAACAACGTTCTCGTTGCGGTCAAAGGTCTATGAACTTCCTATTGACTAATTGCCTAGTGAAGGTTTATAGCAGTATCATTCCCAATTTAAGTCAAATGTTTTCTGTATGCATAACCTTGCCAAATCGGTACTTATCAAGACAATATTTCTTTTTATTTAGAAGATTTTACCATTTACTTTTTGACTAAGGCCTATGAAACATACATCACTCACATAACGACGATGATCATACAATAATAAATCAAATTAAGGCACTATTTTGTAGTCACTGTATGCATTCTACGGTAAGCCAGACGTTTTGGATGTAGTTGTAAATGTAGTTCATCTGTTTTTGTTTTTTTTAAGTTTGATGTTTTCATTTGAGTTTTAAATGAATTAAATATAAGTGCAAACCTTAATAATAATTCGTACATGCAAGTGCGTTTGCAAAAAAAGACTGAATTACACTCAGAAGTGGATATGGATATGCACCGAGTGTACAATTGCTAAATTATAATTGGTATCATAGACATATATAGTTTACGTTGATATAAGACACACTGTTTAGCACCAAACCACCAGAATCCGTTGCATAAATTGTTACAAGAGTACCATTATAAGGTCTCAATGTGGCAGTTTCCGCAAACTAGGCAACATATCAATGATCATAAACGCTTCTGACAACGGTAAACAAGGAGTCGAACTATATTAGAATTGATTTCCTGAGTTCTAACCAACTTTCCAGATCGACCTTGCATGTGTGCGTTGCTTCAAGCAACAGCAGAAAAAGCAATAATGCGGCTATTTCAGAAACAATATTGCAAGAAGTGCCAATATAATAAAATAATGGAAACGCCAAATGATGAACATTCATTATATATACTAGAACATCTGCAATATACTTATAGTATTACACAATTTATGTCAATAATGAAGAAATTCGGAAAATGAACACATTTTTATATAAAAAACATATGGTCATCACATACCCAACTTTTAATACATATACGCTGGTACCATTTAGGACAACCAAAACATTGTTTTGTTCATTTCAATATATCAAATCGTAACATATAGGACACAAATCCCTCTTTCTATTAGAATAAGAATTCATAAACTGCCCAAGTTTGATTAGAGTTTATGTAACATACCGAAACCGCTTAGTGCATAACCATGTTTATAATCGTAGCAGTCACGGGTTGGAATGTAACATGAAATATTACATGTCTACTGGACATGAAAGCGGTGTGTTGTTAGGTAGTATCGACATAATACGTGTTACACAATGCAAAACGAGACTGCAGTCATCGCGTTATCCCTTATCAGCTCCTTGGGGTGAAAACTGGGAAGCCAATTAGACAAATATGACACAACTGGAGTGTGCACACGACGTGTTCAGAAAGATTTGAGCCACAGTAAATAGCCTATTAAAAAAAATATTACAATTTAGGAGTCGTTTTTGTATATTATAGTACTATATTATATATTGTATTAAATTAAACTAAAAGTATTGGAACAACTGCTATACACGTTTGAAAAGAAGGCAAATCGCCGAATCCAATCAAAACAGAAATAAGCAGGGTATCGTATATGATTAATATTTTTGTTATTTTTGTCATAATGATACATCTCAAGTTTATATTAATTCAACTATTGAATTCAATTATTGATTAATTTTCATATGATTGATACATGTCGAAAAGTATGTAATCAACTCATGTTGCAATTGTATAAATTCTGTGTTAAAATAGTTCAAAATATCAATGCGCCAGGTAAAACTTCTCTTGAAATGGTCACAAAAAAGGTCACGCTGAAACGCAATTACCATCTCGTAAGAAGAGTTAAAATACACATACACATCCATCCTAATCTTCGTGAAGTTTATTGTCGTAAATGGTGTTTGGACCTTCTGTTGAATAAACTCTTAATATGTGTTTACGTCATTACAGAATCGGTTAATTAAGATCCTTAGTAGGAGGGAAATACACCCCCTGCATGTAATTTTGTAAACAACATTTTTGCTGTAATGTTGTTTAAGAAGAATTCCCATTTTCTCACATGAGCAAATGGCTAATATGGTAAATTAATGGTTATTAAGTTACTATCAAGCAAACATGGATGTGTGCCAAAACAATGACTAAATTAACCTAACAACCGATATAAATTATCATTGATTTCCTGGATTGTTGTTCTTTCATTACTATTGAACACGATTTGCATGCAACTTCATTCAGCTCTCAAGGGGTTATTTTAAATACCGATTACACATAGCTTCAAAGTAGATATACAATTAATGGTCTGAAAAGGGTATACGAGAATTATGAAATTTCGTTCGCTCAAAGATGATTGACTGCAATACAAGTATGATGTAATGCGTGTTCAAGATATTGTTAAATACGAAGCCAAGCAAACATTGAACGTAGATCGTGCATGCATTTCTTGAACGGACACTTGAATAAAGTGAATTATATTTAATAAATTAATTAGACATTATTCTAATTCTGAGTATTGTTTCTGTCTATCCGATGTATGTATTTTTATAAGTTTAACAGGTTAAATACGCATAACGCATGCACATTATGTACAAACGCTTTAATATTGTTTATATATATTGTGCATGTATGCAGTCAAAACCGACGGTAGCTATCATTATCATACAAGTCTGAAAAGCAAGTAACGATCACATAAACATGTTTTTCATTTCTTTATTTGCATGTTTAATCAGTATACAACCTGGATTAATAAGCGGATAAAACATAAATATCGGCTGGTCCGGATTCAACAATGTAATCGACTTCATAACTTGATTGATTCGAAACTTCGCCTCAATGCGATAGAAGCCATCGATTGTCATTAATATATATATACAATATACGTTGTAAAAAAAAATCTGGATAGTCACATTCTTCAAGTATTAATTGTGAATGTATATACATGAATATAATATTAATGAACAATTACATTTGATGTTATGAATAATATTAGCATCTTCCTACTATTGTGTTGGAAAGAATTACAGGAAAGTGGAGTGTTTAAGTAAGTGTATATTGGTCAATAGGATGCAATCACATAAAACCAATCAAAATTATACTTCAAAGACTAATTGTATTAGTTTATATGAGTATTAAGATGAAGTCAGACAAACTTGCAAAATGCAGGAAACGAAGCAATATAAAGGATCAGGGGCAAGAAGCATTATACAGTATACGATGCAGTCAGAAAAAAATGCAAAATACAGGAAACAATCATCATATTACTTTATACGCATTTGACCAAGTCGATCGAGGTTGATTTGCTATGAAGATATGATCAATTCCATTTACCTTTCACATAACTGCACTAAATACTTACTAGCCAGGCGACTTACAGAAATACAGAATATCACAACTAAATTTAGTCCTGAATGCTTTTTAGGGGGCATTTCTACAATAAAAGTTCCATAATATAATACAAAAATGCATTCATCGTGTATGTGTTATGTATATATATAATCAAAACAATGTTACCTAGTAACATTTCCATCTGCTTTTACTTCAAACTTGGTGAAGAAGCGAATCTCGATTTGAAGATGTAATACGACAGTCTCATGGAGTCAGCAAAGAATATATATTACAAATTGTAACTCCAATGTCGCAATAAAATAATGGAAAGACGTGAAATGTGAAATATGTTGATAATTTCACTATTAAGGGGGTACATATATATAGCAGGCCTTTTTATAACCCCTTCAAAATCACATGAAGAATCAATTAGAATTATGATAATGAACTTTTAATTTGTAAATTAAATGGGTCATCAGTAAACCTACGGATAAGATGAAATTTCAGAAAGATCCCGAGTAAAACAATTGCCTAGACTGTTGTCCCTTTTTTCCAGCTGTTTTTCAGCCATGAACGCGACGTCACTCTGGCAAATCACGTCTAACGTATAACTGTCTACAACCAGTTCGAAGCCTCGCGAAAAGTTTGAAATGCATATGCGATTTCTTTCTAAATTAACTCACTCGGAATAAACCGATCACATTTATTCTTAAATTTGTTATTACATGCAATTGTATGTGATAATAAATGAAATTAATTATTAATTTAATATAATTTGTATATTTATAAATTCAGTTACAATTCGTGCTATGTAGGAACACTTGGTCGGCTTTTGTAATTAATCTCACTCAAGTTATTTATCTTGCGCCATCGACCGGCATTTCACAATCGGACAGGAAGCGAAGATGGTGCGAGTCAGACGTTCGCTGTACAATACATCATGTTAAAACATTGTTTCAAGACAAATATATTACACGAAAACATTGACACTTCTGACAACCTGGTATCATAAAGAGAAACAAATGACTGATTAGCATCTTCAATCGTTGGCGGCCAAACAGTTTCCGAACGCCACTCAAGTGCTTCTGTCATTATAACTGCTCAATCAATCGCTAGCCAAGACAGACGTGCTTGCAATTTACAAGAATTTCTAGTTCATCTTTCCTGTACCATTACCCTTCAGACATAACATTCATTCTTTGGTATTTCATTCATCGATTCACAAAACCTCTGTAGCAATTTTTACGAAAGTAATGCGTTCTTATCCTTTTGCGTATACAGTTCGTCGATACAGATACACGTACATATTGATACAAGTATGCTATTCGTTAATTGTACGATTGTATACATTAAATTTAAATATCGTTTCAAAAATATGTATACTTGTTTGAAATCCTTTAAATTATTATTAATATGCTATATAACCTCAAACATGTATTATCCGATTGTATCCTGTATTGTATTGTGTTCTCAACATGTATATATTTAAAGGCTTTCTGAAAATACGTGGTAAATATGTAAAAGTGTGTACTCTATTCTGTTTATATCAATAGATAAGCATTATATATTTAAAATGCTCGAAATATATAAACACATAAAAAGTACACTATACATTTTATGCTGAAACATTTGATACAATATACCTTTGATATCAAAATACTTTATTACAAAACATATCAGTCTGTGAAGATCTATCCCGCGACATTATCTTCACAATCGGTCCAGCGAACCCGGATATAGCCGCATTCATGAGCTTCGCATGCGCGAACCTGTACATCCCGCACATCGAGATTTGCGTGGACCTCTATGCTGCTCCCTCCCTCGCCGGCTATTTCATCAACCTTCATCCGGACCCCGAACTGCTCTCACACGCCGTCCTTGCCATCGGATGGTCAGAGTTGCTCATCGTCTACAACAACCATATAGGTAACACGTCTACAATCGTATGCCAGTATGGTGGTCTGAGAACTTACTACAGTCGTGTTTGATGTGTAGAGTCGTATTGCAAGTGTGGCGCATACTGAAGTGTGAAACTTCTTGACACAACCAACGAGACAGATACGCGGTCTCATTGCATCGTACTAGTCTAATTTAACATTTGTTACATTACTTGTGTGGAAAACAACTAAAACGAATTACGTACTATTTCATATGAGGTAACCAATGCTTCACGCGGCATAGTAAAGATAGCCGATATTAGCCGAACATTGGTATGGACATACACAAGAAGGCCGTCTTCTAGCATGAAATGCAACCGGAACACTCTAGTAGCGAATTCGGTTTCTTATATTTGTGTGTTGAATACTTTATAAATTGCTGGCAAAAAAGGATAGGTATTTAATTAAGGTTATCTTGTCATAAAACTGACGCATTGAAAGCATCTGTTCTAAGACTTTGCCCTAAATGTTTATCGTTTAGATGTACGATTTATGGAAACAGAACATATGTGTTATTAATCATATTCAATCATGTAATATATTAAAGCAGCCGAAAGAAATACGTATTGACCTCAACTAACCCAATTGTAAATGTAAAAGGTTTATAGATTTGCGGTACTTTTTCCCATCAAAAACTATACGAATTTCCCCTTGGATTATAATAAAATTACTGTAATAATTCATCATGTGCAATTAGCTCCAATATGAANACCAATGTACAACAAATAACATAAATGTTCAACTTATGTGATTATATGCAATATATGTCGCATGTACTACGTTTCAAAATACATTATGTTTTGGTGATAAAAAAAACAAAAAAACTTTTCATTTTTGCGGAAATAAAAGTAGTACTCACTGAACTGTCAAGTGTCACTTAACACATACAAGTGTGCATAGTCACTGAAATCGAAAACCTGAAGTCGCTTTTTTTGCCAAATAAATGATTATAGCAATTGGTGAGGCATTTGCAGAAACAATTATCAGATCAAAGAACTAACAACATGTCTATAAATCTTATTATTCTTAATCTTGTTATAAGTTGTAGGTCATCATAACTCAAAAATTTATTCACCAGGAAGTTCACTTTTATTTTCAAAACGCACATATCGTCTTAGGAAAATAATTATTTTCACTGGATTTAATGTGTCTTGTTAAACAAAAATCAATTCCTGATTCAAGTCATTTCAAAGGTGTGTTTAAAAACGTCATCTGTAAACTGTATGTGATATAACTGTTATTCCCATGGCACGCATTGGTATAAATAAACCTGCACATTTTTCTGCGTCTCATTTTCTCCGAATTCCCCCGAGATGACCTGAACATTAATGTGACCATTCATCATGAACAACGAGCTATGTTATCAATTTTTTTGACGATAAGAACGAGGCGCTTGCCAAACCAGGTTATGTAATTATTATCTATATACATTGATATTGTGACATGAAATGGCGTGTTTTTATTTCGAACACAAATATATATGTTTTAAACAGCTTGTGCAGAAGCGGAACTTTCAAATAGTTCGATAAAATGTGAACGTATCTCAATTGATACCTTAATTTGTATAATATGTGTAATGGTGAAAATAGTTTATTACCCAATACGACAATTAATACATTGATATTCCATATGGAATACTTGTTCTTCCAGCAAGCAGCAAGGGTAATAAGTGAAGGAACACGTGTGACATCAATACAGAATCTTTATATTTCAACGGCTATCGAACCCATACAAATACGAGAACAAAACATAGCTTACTCTATTCTACGTCATGTTTAATTCACTACCACCCCTATTTTTGTGTACATTGATCCCTTCTAGCGTGAATGTATGCACGGCTTATGCACGTCATCGCAGCATTCCTTGTTATTAGCAGCTTTTGCGACGATATTTGTTACTATCAACTATAAACTAATGAACAGTACCGAAATCTGTAAGATCAGCACATTTCCTCCCTGCTTTCAAAGCAAATCTAAACAAAGACAGACGAACATTTCCCATGCATTACTATAATGGTGGGCGGATGTTGATGCTCTTCATGCACTTTTGTGAGTGCAATGTGGCAACATTTGAGGATATTGTATTCGAAAATCATTTTAGAAAGTGCATATCGTTACTGTGGTGCAAATGAAGATAATCTAACGTTTTCGTCACTTGCCTAATTTATACTAAAAAAAGCTATTATATTTGAAAACTTGTCCAACTTCAAACCCATAAAGTCATACACTGCTACGATGCCCCCTACCGCAACTGCTTCTTGTCCCTTCCTTAATTATAAAACTTTATATTTTATAGTGTTTTAACTATATTGAACATATTACCTATGCATACTGGTAAATGCGAATGTTATGCCTTTTTCGCTATGATCTACATGATCGTGTTGCACGCTATCTATTCTTTCTTCTATCATCTTCTCAGTTCTTTACTTTATCAATAGAACACTATTTTAATAAATATTGTATTAAGATTTGGCATTTATTTGCATTGTGTTCACATGTTCAGTAGTTTATATTATTTCGGCATATCTTCTAACTGACAGAAGAGAGATACAGCATAAGCCTAGAGTGTGTTTTTTTTCAATTCTGTTTAATTGTACTTTGCTTTTATTGTATATTAAGCATTAAAGCAAGTTATACCTGTTTGACATATTTTTTTCAAAATACATAACCTATGTTTCAATCAACGTAAAACCATTTTTACAATATTAATAATTCGTTTAGAGATAAATGTAGCATTTAAGGCACACAGTAAATTAATACAAACGCTTGCTTAACTATTAATTTACGCTTTTACGAAATATAACCAGTGTTTTTTAACGGTATATTTAATTGCGTTTGTACGAAATATTTGTACGTCTTATGTTAGTGATATGACTTCATTACAAACTTTGAAAACGTGTTTATGTTGGATTGACTAAACAAATTTATTGCATCCAAAATAAACAAAAGCAAATATGTTTGAAAAACAGCTTTGTTTTGTCACTTTCAGGGTAATTTTTTTGTATATTACTTAAGGAAGATGAGTTCATAAAACCAATGCGTGAGAAAGGATTCTCGTGCAACTCTGAGGGATTGTACAACGCTTTTTAACGGCTCCTCTTATTGACTCTTATTCAAATAAAGCAATATCAGTGACGCCCACGTCTATGATAACGCACAAAAAAATGGCAGAAAATGATGACGTTATTTATAAGCACCAATATAACAGACAATATAACATGTATGAACGCATTGTTTTTTTACTGTACAAAAAAACACTGCTATCGGAGCCAATTGTCTAAGATTCGAAGCACGATGAACACGGTCTCAAAAGAATACAGAATGAATCCGAGAAAACATTTCAAATTAAGATCAAACTAAATCGAATTATTTTTATCTGATATTAATAATACATCGTTCTCATTCATTGGTTCAATTTCGCATAACCATTGATACTCGAAAATAACCAGTTTCTTCTTAAGAAATTTATGTCCGATTTCCTTCACCAACTTGTTGTCTCTAGAAAATAATTATGTTAAGATTGATTTAAACCTATGTGTTCACACCCCGAGACAAGCCGTATTGATCTCTTAAACCATCCATTATGCAAAAATGTCAAGAGGAAATGAGTATCTTGTATTTCCTTTGAGGCATAGTTGTGTACGTTGACAGCTTCGATATCTCGTGTGGCTGAAGTAAGTACCTTTGTAATGTATGTTACGGTGTTATAGTATACTCGTATCTTTTCAAGCGAACCGATTTGCGGATCGTGCTGTCATGCATTGGGAGGTATTGATATGTTCGTAATGAAAGAATGTTTAAAGTTAACAGAAATTTACTCAATGTATTAGTTTGTTTAATGCTAAATGGCATGTGCATAACTGAACAGTGTAAAATTACTGAAAGAAGTTAGTGTTTGTTTTGAACAAATTAAATGATGCATTTCCCTATTTCTAACTATTCTTTGTACTTGTACAAAATTGTATCGTGATTCATTTTTATAAAATAATGTCTGTTTAGTAGAAATGCGTTTATGTAACCAATGCTAATTAAAGCTTCATTTCTGGTGAAAGCAAAAATAAAGTTTTCTTGTCGATGGGCCTCTTTTGCTTAATGAAAACCTTTACATGACCATGTTTCAGTTCAATATTTAACGATGACAGAGGCTATATGCATGCCAAAATTCAAACGTCATACAGACACCCGAGACTCAAAATCAACTGTGACGACTTAAAATTGCGTTAATGCTAAATTCTATTTTTTGTAAAACCCCTAATTAGGGGACTATACAACAAGTTGATTCATTTGAACTCTTTTTAAAATCACATATCATATCTAATATATATATAATAAACTATATAATATATACTAATGTATATCTTATAGATATTTTTATAAATGCAACTACCATTACTACATAAATAGGGCAGCATTGTTTAGGATAAGAGTAGTTTTTCAAAAGATGTGCATATTCGGATTACATTTATCCCATGTATCACTTTTCCATTGAAACGGAAATATTATCTTTATCTTAACGGTATGACTGGCAAATTAAACGTGTCAGCACCCTTGCGCTTATTTAGAATACTCATAGTTTTGTTAGTGTCCAAACTTACTGTTTCACTTCATTTTACTGCGTATCATTTTGTTTTGAAATTCATCCGGCGAGATTATATTGACAATGAGCATACATTTTTAGAAAACAAGAACAACTGCATTGTCGCACGGTTTTATATTTAAACACATCCGGACGCTGTCGTTGTTAATATACACCCATCTCATATCGTCAATTTTACTTGAACATTGTCGTACGTGTATTCGCAATCCTCAGACGTGTACAACATAAGGGGCATACTCAAAGAGGCGAAGATAAATGGGTTGTAGACCTCAATCTTACCGAAACAGCTTTATTCTTAAAAATGGTATGGTGTGCCGCTTAGATTATTTAGAAAACTTTATAATTGAGTTGAATGTCAATGGTGTTGATCAACAACTATTTTATTACAACGAAAATCCGTTTATGCTTCGTGCTGCAATATTACTTTCATTTTAATGGCATGACTTCTTTGAAACAAAGATACAAAGTGGTGATATTTCAAATATTTAAAATACTGTTTATTTCCAGGCATTGCAATATAGACTCGTATCACCATTATATCATAAATAACCTAGCGATGTAATATGTTTTGATAACAATTTTGTCGTATTTTGTAAAGGTTAAATTATTATATTTAAAATGCAAAATTATATATGTTAAAGGGCGTGAAAACAAGCATTATGAACCTAGTAATCAGTTGGCTCATGTCGGTTTTGAATTTAAATAGTTTAAAATTAAGGTTAAAGCGTTGCTCAAACATAAATAATGGTCATGTTTAAAGAGGTGGTCGATTTGTCAAGTCTTAAATGGTATTATATATCAGTAAATGTATTCCAAATAGTGTCCACGTACATACATATCGTCAAAATACGGTTAGTCAATACTATTGCATTACATTATCTTGTCGTCATGATTCTTTTACGACATGAATTATAAAACAAAAGAACACAGAGATATTTATTTAACGTCTGGTTTACTATTTAAAAAAGTCGTCATAAAAAGCTCTATCAAAGCAACAATACCTTTGCACTCAAAAAACCTGACAGTTACTATGTGTACTGTTTCATCATAGACGTGATATGATAGCAGATCATGCAATTAACTGGATAACGACTCGTCAATTGAAATCAAACGTCAATTATTGTTGGTAGACTTATGTTGTAATTTTAGTAATTAAGTAATCTCCAAGGGTTTCATGTTAATACCTCAACAGAAATTGTATTTGAGACTTCATTAACTTTTGTAACTTCTTCTAAAACTTTTCGGCTATAGATATTTTTAGTGGCGTTTGTGTTCCAAATCTCAACGAATAAAATATTCCTGACATTAACATATCTTGATAGAACGTGTACTATGTGAGTATTTGTATCATTTTAGTTTAAAAAATAACAACAAGAAATTGTATTGTTTTGTTTATTTTGAGAATACCGGAAACGAGTACACATTGTTTTTCAAATTGTTAATCACGATGCCAATAATCATATAAAATCGTGTATCTGCACACACATTTATGCCATCCCATGTGATGGAGATGAATCACATTATTACTTACAAAACAAACTTAACACGTGTTTATTTTTTAACAATTACATCATACCACTATTTGAATATTGTAAACAAATAGTCAGTATATGCCATCATGAGATACCATTAATATGTGAATATAAATCTCGTTTCTATGAAAACAAAGACAAAAAACATATAAAAACTTTTAGTTTGACAAAATAACAGTTACCAATGTGAGCACGAGGAAATTATATAATAATTGAAACATACACACATACAGTTTAATGCATTGTGCTTCACAAGTGTATCAACACATATACAATGGTCACCGTGAACAGATTACCACATTCATCTCAATTCCAAGTATTTAACTATTGTTATATTTGCAGTAATTTTTTAAATTATGTTTTGGTCTAAAATCATCAACTTAAAACATATTTAATGAAAAGCACCGATAATTAAAGCTTTAGTATTTAGATCCTGAAGTATATCATTTAATTAAATGTTAACAGTACACTACAATAACTACATAAATTCCTTATATATTTAGCCTCGTAATCTCAGACAATAGGATATCACCGTGATATGAGTTGATGGATCATTTTAATATAATTGAAAACTTCTGTGAACGTACACAACGGGTGTCCTTACCAGATTGATCTACTGTTGCTTGATCTAGATTTTCGATCATTAAAACTCACGAAGAACTAATATTCGACATGCATAAGATCAGATAGATCAGAGGAAATACATGCTACTAGATGATCGATCATAACATGCAAAGCGAGAGTCCATTGTGTTGGAGCTACTTAAGGCCTTACCCATTGTAATTAAGATGTTATGTCAAGAGTTCCCTGTCAACCTCTCAGCGGAGATTCCGTTTGAGATATGAGGGGTTGTATTTGTGTGCGATGTATCTTCAGGAACACGTGTCAGCTATTAGCTGCTTTTCCTGGCTATTGTGATGACTATCAAGCAAAGGAATATCTTGACATATGTACACGATTCCAAATAATTAAACCTTGATAACTGGCTTAGTTGTCACAGCCATGACAGATATGGGTCAATTATCAAAAATTGACGAATAAATTAGCAGCTTATTTGTAATGTCATATTATAGAAAAGAATGTGTGTATTCTCTAAAACGAAAGTATCTATCGAAGTCAATGTATCTTATCCATCTCTGTATAAACATCTCACTCAAGATACTGAACTACATCAAAACGTCCCGTGCGTAGTCATTTTCTGTAACGCTACGGAAACCACCATGAAAATGCAGTAATTTATTCAAAGTAGATCGTTGAATCGCTCGCTATGTTGTCATAACAATCGTTTCGCATCAGATGATGTATAGTGGCGTTATTTCATCCTGAACATATTTACGCTTATTTTTCTTTGAATGGCATCAAACAACTAAGAATATTCATACAAATTAGGGCGATTCGGGCTTCGTCTTCAGTTCTGCTAAAATTGAAAATACGTGTACACATGTATAAAACAATTGTCAAATATATGTACATTGGATAATTTTTATGAATCATTATCAATTGAATATTCAATCATTATTAATATGAGCATACGCTTTATGAACAACACAAATGTATTTCTACTCATTTGAGGTTCACGAGGAAACATGTATATGGGTCAGTTTTAAAACTTTATTTATATTGATGATGCAGCCGTTAACGAGTAACGTAACGCAATTACTTACGTTTCGAAGTTAGTTTTTCTATATTGAGCTGTTTGTTATCAAGTAAATTGAAAAGTTGAATGAGTTAACTTTTTTTAAATAACGTTTTGAACATATTTTGATAATATACTATGTACTTGAGTAATATTAGTCTGTCACTATCGTACTCATTTAATCATCAGGCTTCCCTATTGATTAATCGGCGATTGTGTACTAAATAAAATATATATTCAGGAATTTTCTTCATTTCACTGTTAAACAAGTGAACAAGGGTCAAAACCTCACCACATCCCGAACATACTTATTTGTATTTTACAAAGAAATACGTATTACCTTCTGCTTCAAATTGTCGGGCTTTTCAACAAGACAAATTACAAAATGTTGAGAAAATATTGTAAAAGTATATTTTTATATGTATACAAAACAGTAAAATATTATCCTAGGATAACGGTGTCTATATTTTGTTCGGAGTACTGTAGTTGTATTATGAAATATGGCGTTGTTCTTTGTTCTGAATTGACAATACTATATTCATGATTGTTAAAGAAGCATTGTTTTATCTTTGCATGGGGTAATGTATCGTATAAAATAAATATATTAAGGTATAAATATGTATATGACTATGTGCTACAACCTAAGACATGAATGAAGCATTGTCTGTTACTTGTTCTCTGTATTTATGATCAGAATATCCCCGTAACATGCCAATAATATGATGCATCGTCTTATTAACAGCAACTAACTATTAAAACCTGTAAACATTAGTCAACACATATATATATATATATATATATATAAATATATACATAGAAACATAAAGGTTCAACGCATAAATAAACATGTATGTTTCCTATTATCATTGCTTTCATGAATTTATTAGTGTTGTATGTTTTTTTATTGGATTTTTTTTACTTTTTATTTATTTAACCACTTTACCTACATATCACATTATTAACTATTTTTTTCACATGATTTAGTTTTCTGATTAAGGTCAAACTTTATTTGCCTATAAGCCAAAGTTACAGCATGTCTCCGATTGGTAATATTAACGCGAAACTTTTGTTTTTCCCACTTCCGTAGGACAAAAAGATATTGGAGTTGGAGGACGCAAGACACAACTACGTCAATCTAACTGGCTTCCGAATGGTCAAAATGTTCAGCGACTTTATTAAAAACACGCTGTTTGACATAGAACATTTTCAAGAGAACACACAGCTTCCCATATTGAACGGCTCGACTTTATCGGTATATTGCTATGAATCAAGTAATCAGATATTAATATATTGAGGCGTTCATGATATATTTTTTTAATAATATTTATTTTTCGTTGGATCTTAGTAACAAGAACGATTTCACGCCAATATGCNATATATTGCAACTTGTCGAAGGAATATGTTGTTAACCGGACATCTGACTGTTAAACACCTACGCTCGTCATGATCGCATGCTGTTTTCAAATTGTTCCAAACAATCACATCGTTAATTATTTGTATGTGGTCTAGTTTTTGTCATGTGTTACATAACATAATTGTCCATAATTAAATGCTACCTGTTAATCAAATAAATCCGTGTTATGTTATTTACTTATCTCTAGAATGCAATTTGTATTGAGGGATTATAGCCTTTTTTGACCTGTCATATTTTGTCAACTCAGTATCAACGAGCAGTTGGGCCATAACTGTTTCTCATAATATCAAAAACAAAATTATGAAATACACGTTCCGCTTTTATGGATTCGTTTGATTAAAGGAAGTCGCTTCAAAACCAAAATCCAGGCGGCATATTATTTTCCCTGATTAACGCCCTTTACATACTAATCTGGGGCGGCACTCCACGCACATTTATTAAACGTGCCGGTTTCTTGACGTTTCCGAACACCAGTTGTGATGGCTTCACCCCCTGGGGATATGGCCGACATTTATTCAACTTCATGAGCAATGTCAGTATTTAAACGCTTTTCGTAGGTGCTTGGTTGTTTGCGTTTATAAATAAGCTATGGATTATGTTGTGTTTTATTTCGTGAAAAAGATCGGAATTATACGTCTCGAAGTGGCACATACAATTACGTATAAAACAATCTCAAATAATTTTAATGAAGTGTAAATGTTGTATCTCTGTCTTTTGGGAATGTAACTTAAGCTGTCGGGGATCATGTTGACAGATTCGATTAAGCTTTCAAAAAAGTATTGGCAATAACCGGCATAATGGAATTTAATGACATACAAACATTTTGATATAGGTGAAATTCGTTATAAATTGCCAATATTTGAAATTTCAGAATGTCATGTTCGATGGTTATTTAAAAAAGAGCGAATGAATTTAAAATTACATGCGAAACCGAAATGATTATTATATTTTTTCCGAATTGTTGCAAAGATAATAACATACATGAGAGGCAATATTGTCGATGTTAACATGACATATTTAAATCTGGATTGGTTAACACATATGTTGATCCCTGAAGAAACCGTTGACAATCATGTTTCCATCGTACTTCTTGTTACGCAATTTTTTCAAACAAAGCTACAAATGTATAATACAATTGATGAGATGTTTTCCACTGCCGATGAAGCTGAAACGGATTCGGTTTAGTGATCATTATATCTGAATACTTTATCCATTACATACCTAAGGTGCGAGTGGTCGGACTGACGGGTCCCATCTACATGTATAACGGCAAAAGGCTCAATTTCTAGCTCGATATAAAGAAACTGGGCTAGGCAGGACTCCAAATGGGTATGAGATGCAGCAGACTTATTCATTTTGTTGTTTTTGTTTTCCAAACTGTTTACCCCCCCCCCCTCCTTGAAAAAAAATAGTTTTACCGTTTAAAAGCACTGGTCCTCGTTTAAATAATGTGTTTATGTTTAATGTCGTATTGTGTATATTGTCGTGTATTATTAATATTTGCTATAATTAGCACAGATATAATGTAGGGGTAACTGAATATACAAGTATTCGATGATAATAACATACTTCTTCAATAAAATACATCTAAGTTATTGATATCCACCTACCCCGATACTTTTACATTCAATCAACTTGCATTTTTTAAAGTATTGAAAAAAAAGTACAATGCGAGATGAAGTTCTTAGGATAGTCGGCTATATTGTCCGCTGAGTTTTAAACTCTAATTGGAACCAGCGTTGTCCACATTGTGACATTCGAATATATAAATTCTGCGTATAGCGTTTTATTTCAATCTATTTCAAACACATTAACTAAAATTTACACGACAAAACCAAACGACAAAGCTGTACGTTTCCAGAACCATAGAGTTCTCGATTATCCTAGAGAATTACACAATACGTAGGAGGTAATTGATTTCGACATGTTAGGAACAATGAACTGCGAGCACACTTATGCCAGGAATGCGTTCTTTAATTGGAACAAGTGCAACTTCCAGACTGAGTATTGAAAAAAAAACAATGTAAAATAGAAAAGCCTTATGGCATACTGTTGCCAAATCATCTTTCGTTAATGCTTTTCCTTTGATGATAACGATATGATATAAGTTAACAGTATGATGACTCCCCAGTGGTAATTATCCACATATGCCTTGGGATCAATAACGTCATCATAATGTAGTATAGTATGTATAGAATACGAGTATGAGCACACACAATAAGCTCGCAGCTACACTTTCTTAAATTGGCTTGTTCACAGCATGTATATTAAACGTCATACAATGTTGTCAATTGATACATGTAAACATCGGAACTAAAAAGCACCAGTACACCACTGACGTTTAGATTACAAATCTATCGCTTAAATCACTCGGTTATATGGACTATTTCAGCTCAAGATGCATTTTATGCTTTATATAAGCATTCCAAGTGTTGTCACAAAATATCACAAACGCAATTAAAACACCCCATTTTATTTAATCGTTTTGGGATTGTAACGTTTTATAACTTTATCAGTTTTTAATGATTACACATACACGAAGTTGTAATTTTAGTATGAGGCATTAGTGTTATTTCGATCTCTGATTTACGGTGATTTTTTATTTGTCGAATCCGTGACAACAAGTTGGGAAATTGTCTCTTCCTTGAAACACTAAAAAAGTCTCTTTAAAATGCACCGAAACGCGTGTGGGCGTATTCGCTTCTGCTTTAGACCTAATTGCAAATACATGTCTTTGAAAGTAAGAGCATTAATCATATGTTCGCATGCGTAAAGCAGTATAGCGAACGCGTGTTTAGTGTTAAATTGTCAAGTGATCTCATTTTAGACGGGCACGTTAGCGCCTGGGTATGGATTTTTCTATTATGACTATTGATACATGCGCACAGGTACTTTCGCGCATGCGAGTTGCTCCTGGATTTTAAATATCACGTGATTTCATTTCAGACAGGCACATGGGCGCCTGGATATGGAGCCAATATCACAATGAACAGTTTCTTGGGTCAAGACGTTTTCGGCAACAAAACCTTACTAGTGTCAACGCTTCTGGTATGCGGGTTTACTTATTCTCTACTGAATGTTTACGAACAGTTATAAGGCGGTGACAAACGCTTTACTATTGTTGCTGAATTAAACTGACAATCTTCACTTGACAAAAACTACCGAGTTTTAATAAGCATTCGTTTTTCCGATATTGTAATTTGATAAGAAAACTATATAAATAATATGTTATTATGTGGTATTTGTTCATCAAAATAATGTCAAACCACCCATACATGATTAAAATAGAAAATATATCATGCCGATGTAATCTTATATTGAGTCAATCAGTCAGTATATGATGTTCATTTATCAATATATAAAATGAAAACATCAAGGCATGATTTAGTTACCAGACTTATGCTTTGTATTATATTTATGCGTGATGTAGTTAACAGCCTCACGCTTGTTATTATTTAATCTAATCTTTTAACATTGTATTATTTTATCATTACATGATTCAGTTGTAAGCCGCTTGCTCTATCATTATGTGCGATTTGCACAGATGAAAGGGAACTAACTGGAGCAGTTCTTGTGAATTGAACTATCAGATTTATCTCCCTTGTTTACAATGGAGCAACCAGCCTTCCGATTATTATTATTTTATATTTTATTTATGCATGGTTTACTTACCAGCCTAATGCCATATCTTTATGCGTGATTTAGTTACTAGCCTCTCGCTTACCAATAATATTATATTTTCTCATGAATAATGTGTCAGCCTTTAGCCATTTATCTTTGCGGGACTATCAGTCTCGCGCTTCTTGTGTCTATTTTATCAGTTTATCTAATTGGGGTTAATCAATTGTCCTTTTATACACAATGTCTCGTACAGACATGCCAAGTATTTTTTCCCTTTTTTGAAAGTTGAATTATAGCATGGTTATATGGCAGTATTCTCGACATATCCAGCAATCACCACTTGGAAAAGTATACATTATAGAATGTATTTATATATATATATATATATATATATGAATACATAGTGTATGTTGCTACATTACAATGTACTTAATGAGACAGTAGATGTTATACAAGGTCATGACTTACTTTCGGGGTTTCCAGTCTGCATACAAAGTTTTGATATCATGTGTATAGTTCCATGTCTATATAGCATGATACTATTTAATGCATTTATCTAATGTTTAATTATTCTATAGTCACTCTATAGCAATATAAAGAAGTGAAATTCCAGAAGCTTCAACATTATTGCATTTCTATCATAGCAAAACAAAAATTAATAAATAAATAAAAAATAACGCTTTACATTTTCATATTAATACAGTTCTTGCTTTCGAACTGTCATTGCTTTTTTATTTTGTGCAAGGATAACTGTAACGTTTGTGTCCTAATTAATTAGTGAATTTATTTAAGAGTTCACCCTTAACTTAGCAACAATGGTCATGACGGTGTGATTTGGTCTACACTTCACACTATCATTATGTACATAATTTATTTTTACAATCCATGTCGGCGTGCTTGGTTTCATAGCTCACGCCTAACGTTATATCATAGATTAGCTTTGCTGGCTATGATTGTGTGATTTAGTTTACACATCACACGAAAATTACAAATACACGGTTTAGTCTTATATTCCATGTAGGCGTGCTTAGTTTTATAGCTCACGCTTAACGTTATATCATAGACTAGCTTTGCTGGCTATGATTGTGTGATTAAGTTAACACATCACGCGAAAAGTACAAATACATGGTTTAGTGGCGTGCTTAGTTTCATAGCTTACGGTTAATTTTATACCATACACTAGCTTTGCTGTCTATGGTTGTGTGATTAAGTTTACACATCACACGAAAATAACAAATTCATGGTTTCATGTTATATTCCATATAGGCGTGCTTAGTTACATAGCTCAAGCTTAACTTTATATCAGAGACTAGCTTTGCTGGCTATGATTGTGTGATTTAGTTTACACATTACACGAAAATTACAAATACATGGTAAAGTGGCGTGCTTAGTTTCATAGCTCACGCTTAACTTTATATCATAGACTAGCTTTGCTGGCTATGATTGTGTGATTGAGTTTACACATCACATAAAAAATACAAATACATGGTTAAGTGTTATATTCCACGTAGGCGTGATCAGTTTTATAGCTCACGCTTAACTATCATGGTTTTAGCTTTGCTGGTCATCATGTAGGTGTGATTTAGTTTATACATCACACGGAACATGTAGACACATGGTTAATTGTATATGCGAATATGCAATGTCTGTTGTTCGGAGTTTACGCTTTTATGGTTTAGTCTTATATGCCATGAAGGTATGAATTTAACATATGTTATTTACGCGACACGATTTGCTTTCTTTAATTTATGTTTTAAAATGATGATTTGTGGCAGATTTATTAATTTAAAAGTTTACGCCTCTGTTGTAAACATGCCGCTTGTTTGTGGATTACTCAACACACAATATAAAGGTTCAAAAATTAGTCTTGAGAATTAAACCTTATGTGGGTGGAGTTACTGTTAATCTACCCATTTAAGAGCGTATATATTCATACATATGGTTATGTAAATAAAGTTTTATTTTCACTGTATGTTCTACTTAAATACAAGACTATAATGCATTCAAGGGATTATGCCCTGAAAATAGTTTTATCCCTGACTTCATAATCATTCATTTATTTCAGATCATGAAACCGAATTCGGGCTGTACCTGTTGTTCCGGACAGAAACAATCAAATAAACGTAAACATGATGATATCAAAAAATCAACAAAGGGCAAAGGCCCGAAAAAACAAAAGACAAACAACATTCTTCCCCTAGAGGCTAATTGAGATGAAGATGTGTATGCCGCTTTAAGTGATGATGGCAGCAGATCCTTTGAAATAACATAAGAGAACGAATGCCGTTGCCAAACTTCTCAGTGCTGTCGGTCAATGTCGCAGCTATGGAATTGACTTTCAATGATGTTCCAAATATGAAGTGTAGAATTAGCTGATGGTTTAAGGCCACAGTTGTGAAATTTGACTTTTCTGATGGTTTAAGGCAACAGTAAGTGTTGTGAAATTGGATTTGGCTGATGGTTTAAGGCCACAGTAACTGTTGTGAAATTTGATTTGGCTGATGGTTTAATGCCGGAGTTATGAAATTTGACTTGGCTGAGGGTTTAAGGCCACAGTTGTGCAATTTGACCTCAAATGATGACGGTATGAGGCCGCAATGGTAAAAAATCTAGTATTACATGTATATCGCAAAAGAGTAGTGCCGGTTCCAGTGACAGTCAATGTAAATATGATTATTTGTTATAAATGTGCTTGCATAATTAGACAAATTGATAGCGGCATGGACTGCAGTTGACGTTATCATGTGATTTTGTCATTTATTATTTTTCCGTCAGTATTTTTAGTAATTGGACTAGTTGATCTTCAAAGTTGTTAACAGTAACCCTTTATGTATCATAATTATGTTATTTTTTCTATGGAAGGGTAAGTCCCTTTTATATGTTCATGTTCATTTACATTGAATTTTAGTCTACTATTATTAGACATGTATTCTGCATAGGTTATATACATTGTATAACTAACCTTTACAAGTATCTGTCACATGTTTGATGATGTGCTGAGCCCCGTACCTTCAATACATAATACAAAGGTTTACAACTGGTTTCAAATTAGGTTATACAGGTCCTCAAACTAACACAACATGTCCAAATCTAAAATCATGCAGAGATAAACGTACTATAACTTTGAAAAACTGCAATTTTTGCTTGGTTACCTTAAACTTCTGTTGTAAAGTCGTACCTGTATTACGTTATCTACGTATAGCCCCACAATACCCTGTTCCACTTTTCCGTTTCGCTAACGGCGAGACAATTTCAACTACATTCTTCTGAACACTGTAACGCAGATATGTAGTTACATGTACATCAAACCTGGATCCAATTTTTTAATAGCTCACTCTTTTCGTATTGTTGGCGCAACTCACACACATAGCAACCACATGTCCCCATTCCAAATTCAGCAACTGGGTCGATGGAAATCAAAAGCATACCTTAAATACCCAGTCTCTCCCCATATAGGTCCTAAATTGAGCATGAACAGCAACTCTTCCCTGGACGGTAGGCAACCATACCAAAAACTGGGAGCTGTCGGTTTTAAGGATTAGCTCTCGTTTTCCTTTCCTCAATTCACAAGCTCATATACGAGTTGACGGTTTAAGGCAGCAACTTCTAGTATTTATTTTACTTTACTTTTAACAGTACACGCTCAAAGCTGACGGTTTGAAGCAGTAGCTTTTGGCTCTATATTTAACCATATTTCTCCCGTTATAATGTATAACCATATGAGCTGACGGTGTAAGGCAGCAGCTCAACGGGACGCCATGTTTTCTTTTATACCTTATGATAAAAAATGACATTTCTGCAGTGAAATAACAGCAGAGAAAAGAACAAAATTGTTCTTTTCACCGGTGAAAAGAACACATTGTCGGAATTTCTTTTTCTATTTTTAGATAATCATATGAAGATGTACTTCCCTTTTTTATATCCTTGATTATATTTTTTTCTATGATCACGAGTAAAATTAAATCGATTATCCACCGAATCCAACATATTTTCTTTTAATTTTATGCTTTTTTTACCGTTTATTTACATTGTAAAAGAGTAAACTGAAGAATTTCCCTGGAATAATGACTTCATTTCGTAAACAAAATGACGTCAAAAATGACGTCATTTCAATGTATTGAGGCACGCCACGGGAGAGAGGGTCACTTTTCAGCGAAAGGGAAATTATAATTAATTATTTTCTTGAAAAAGGGGCATAAAAGAAACAGAAAATTTGTTCATGTCAGTGTAAGATCGTTTGTTATTTCACTCGTGATCATAGAAAAATAATATTTTCACTCGTGGCTGCGCCACTCTTGAAAATATTATTTCTATGATCACTCGTGAAATAACAAACGATCTTACACTGACATGAACAAATATCCTCTAT
>VMBQ01000172.1:626713-663218 GCA_007657795.1 Dreissena rostriformis
ATAATAATAATAATAATAATAATAATAATAATAATAATAATAATAATAATAATAATAATAATAATAATAATAATAATAATAATAATAATAATAATAATAATTATTATTATTATTATAATAATGATAATTATTATAAAAATAATAATAATAATACTAACTTAATAACTTAATTTTATGAAGATGCCACATTATGAAACAATATTTATCTTTCACATTGTTGTCCCTAAATAAACTCCCTTTATAACATTAGGTACACCACAAACATGCATACAAAATATAAAGCATATAAACACAAACTTCTTTGATTCTAATCATAATACTGATAGTGTTTATAACGTTGATAATAATGTTAATAATAACAATCACGATGTAATTGTCAAATTAAGCATACAGTCATGCAATTAATATGTGCATCGTTTATATTTTACTAAGTATTATGTTAAGGCTGTATGAATGAACGCTATTTACCTATCATACAGTCAGTGTAATAAGCTGTTTGATTAGTTGCTTTATTTCCGTTCTGTATTATAGGTTGCATTACACGAATTCCATTCCGCAGAGGGTCCCATTATAAAACTGCCAACTTTCAAAGCATTTTTTATGACTAACCTATACATCAACTCTTATAAGTCTGGTATCATTTTAAAGATTAAAATATCCTCGTCCAATATATTTAATCAATAATATACCGTCTTGCAACTTAAGTAAAATTCTCCCAAATACAAACACCCGCAGAAAACACGATTTCGGAAGTGAGATTTCGACAAAAGCCCCGTACTTTGATGAACGCAACCCAAACGTTCATCTTTAAACGTAGTCCCCAATGACATACATACAAAATTTGCAGACACACATAGGATACAGGAAATAACCACAAAAGCATGGGTCGATCGCTAAATTATTTGTAAACCAGAAGAGAAAAAGGAACTCTTTAGAAAAAGGCACTACTTTAACAATGACTTAGTGTAATGCAACCTTTAGTCTCTCAACAATCTACATCCTTCACAAACCGTTCCATTCTATTAGCCATTTAAACCTTTTCACAAGATTGAAAGAACATCAAGCAATTGATCTACTTTTCGCTTGCTATTATCTTGAGCTTTTAATGTATGATTAAGTGTTAATCATTAAAGCTAGCGTGTGCACAGACGCTAAGGCACTGCTTTGTCCACACCATTTTCAAGCCAAGAGAAGTAATTCCTAACGCATCTGTGCCATAGTAATACCAAAGAGTTATGTACCCTGCTTAAGGCAAGCAAACACATTTAAATATCGCTGTGGCCTATAACAAATAAACAGTGGCGTTCTTCGTACAATGATTGTTTGACTTCATTATTGCATTTTAGGTACAAACTGTGACGTGCAACTTGTTCGCGCAAAGTAATGCCAAATAAAGTACTCTATAACCTCTGTACGAAAGGTCTATTCTACACAACCGTATAGCCACGTAATACTTGTACGAACAAATTATATAACATTTCCACGTAAAATACTTCTCTTTTCATTTTATGCAATATCTCTTTCAATAACTTCATATGTTTTTATAAGCAA
Source organism: Dreissena rostriformis (assembly GCA_007657795.1). Lineage (NCBI taxonomy): Eukaryota > Metazoa > Mollusca > Bivalvia > Myida > Dreissenidae > Dreissena > Dreissena rostriformis. Next base: position 628,265 of record VMBQ01000172.1, read on the forward strand.
ACTCCTTATATGAATTTAATATTCCGCGCGTCTGACATAAAACCGACCATTGGGATGAGCGTGCTCTCCTGACAATGTTAACTTATTAGTAATTTGTGTTTTCTGATCTCATCAATAGGACTGTCATGGTGATGTTTACGTGTTTAGATGTTGTTGTTTTTGTGTGTGTTTTTTTTTTCATTCGACTCACTACCGTTTCAATGGTGTGAACGTCTTTTAATTTTTTGGGAAAAGTTCTTTGTTTACTGAATAATACATGTATTCAATAAATACCGTTGATGCATAACTATCTTATTAAATTGGAAGTACTTCATCCATTTTATTATGTGAGAGACGTCATAAGGCCTATATAAGGTTTCGGTGGATCTGGGCCCGTGTTCACCAACGAATTCTTAGACTTAAGAATAAGGAATAGCCTAAACCTCAATGAAATTACCTCGTAGTTTGCATATGTATAAGATGAAAATGGTGCTGATAATATTAACATAATGGTCTTAACAAAGATTGTTTTTAATTATTGGTGTTAACTGCCATGCTAGACTGGACTTTCATGCAGTTACAGCACATTACAATATTAATAATATGCTTTATTTTCAGACTTTAGTCTAAGAATTGTTTGGTGAATAGGGGCCCTGAGTAGTGTTGGGCCTAAGGGAAGATGAATACATTACGCAGTTTTCAGAAAAGCGTCCCTGTCAAATTTGTGTTTGCTGCATACGACAGGCATATTTCGGCATGGAATAAAGGTTTGATTGCATCATTTATTTTTGCTCCAAACACATGATATGCTTACTAACACTAAACTAAAATATTGTATGTGCATTAACAATTGGACACTATCTGTTGGTCCTTTACCGTTTGTACTAAGCTTATTAACATGTTCAACTTCTTGTAAGGCTAAGTCTTTAAGTCCTACAACTGATCAGCTTTATCTATGGATATGAAATCCCATTCCTTCAGGGTTTTTGGGTTTGAATGATATGAATGCACGTCCGTCATTGATTATGTACGTAACACTTTCGTTTCCGCTCCGTATCCCTAACGCGGATGTTCATGAAACATGCCTAAAATCTTAAGGGAATTGAGAAGATTTGCAAAAGGCATTGATCAGTTTTGCCGACTTAAGTTCCATGTCGTACTTAAGAACAACGGTTGGAGCCTACATTGTCGTGTCCACTCCATATCTCTTTTACCCTTTGAAGGACTTGAAACTTGCATAACATGTTAAGGGCATTGAGACGATATGCCTAAGGCATAAGTCAGTCAAGCAAACTGAAGTTAAAAGTCGTACTGCAAGGTCAAAAATGTTAGCTTCCATCGTCGTGGCCGCTTCATATCTGTTACAAATTAAAAGGATTTTCATGAAACAGGTCTCACATGTTAAGGGCACTGAGGCAATATGCAGAAGTCCTTACTCAAAAAGGCAAGCACAAGGTCAAGAACATAATGCAAAGTCAAAGCTTTGAGTCTCCGTTGTCGTGCCCGCTCTATACCTTATATGTCCTCCATCTTTCAGTTACGCTCACACAATGTCAAGTTCATCATTCATTGTCTTTATTTTCGTGTCCGCTCAAAATATCCCGTTTCAATTTTAATATTTTCATAATACTTGAACATATGTAGGTCATTGAGACGATGTGCAGAAGGCATAGTCTGTCACGCCAACCCAAGGTCAAGGTCATACATTCAGATAAATATTTGAACCTTCATTGTCCTGTCAGCGCAATATCTTCTCTTTTCTTTGAAGAATTTTCATAGAATTTGGTTTCAATATAAATATCATTGAGAGTATGTACAGAATGCATGAGTCACTCACACTGACTCATGTTGAAGGTCACAATTGACAGTCAATCGTTTAGTCGTTAATGTTTCTTATAGTCTATATATCTCTATGGTAGCACAGATGTGAACAGTTCATGTTTGTTAATGGATCGATACCACGACTTTATAGGACATAGGAATGACATATACAACATCGTGAGAACAACTTAGTAAGCTGGGTAAACGACTTAGTAAGTCGAGATAACTTACTCGTGGTAACGAGATATCTTACTCGTTAAAGAGAGTTAGTAAATCGTGAGAACGAGATAAGTACGCCGCGTTAATGACCTAACAAGCCAATCAGAACACATGTATTTTATTGCATGTTTTAAAATGGCTGATACAAGAGGGTATAATAATAGTTAGATTGGTATACATCGGACAGATTCACGTCTTTAAATGTTTTTCAAACTTCGTTAATTCTGATTGGTTTGTCGTTAGCACGAGTAATTTTTGTTGGATCCCAAGAGTTATTTAGTCATCACCACGACTAACTAAGTAGTTACAAATATATAAGTTGTGATTATCAAACGTTTATCATCACAAGAGGCATCTGTTCATTTATGTTACATTTTGTATATGGGTGTCTTGAAATGTTTATTTGTTGGCATGTTTAGGTCGTTGTTGTTAAAATGTACGATATTGTGTTTGTTGAACTCATTTACGATTTGTTTGTATTTCAAGCTGTAGAAAACACTAATTATTAAAACAATCATTATATGCAAAAACAATATAAACTGAATTACTGGAAACACGTGTTGATCATTTATTATACTATATAATTCATATAACGTGGAATCAATATTGTTACGAGGTTATATACATCACGGCATTTACGTTCCATAAACAATTTCAACAAACAGCGCCTACAACCCTCTGGCTGGCTTCTCAAATATATAAAAACTCAACCATAATGCCCGAAAAGATATTCTCTATAAATACTCAGCTGCATCATTGAACTTTGAAACTTATGTGCACCTTAAAAATGTTATAATAATTTACTGACTGACTGATTGACCGACCGATTGTTTTGCTGAAAACCATACTAATTTATTAACACACATATACTTTACCATTGTTTTGTGTAATATTATTATCAACAGATTTTTTTAAATTGAAATTTCACACTGATGAACCTGTCAATACTGAGCAATTCATTTATATTCAATACATATGTGCCTTGCTCTGGAAAACGGGGTTTAGTTCATGTGCGTAAAGCCTTTTCAGTCCGCACAGGTTTATCAGGACAACGCTTTCCGCTTTTAGTGTAGGTTTTGTTTAAAGGAAGACCCTTCTTGACGAAAATCCAGTTTAGTCGGAAAGTTCGCACAGGCTAATCAGGGATGACTATTTCCGCTGTAATGATAGTTTTTGTATCAAGAAATTATCTGCATATCAACAATCTAGTTTAGGACTGTACAGGCTAATATTGGACGACAGTTTATGCACATGCATTACACTTCCTGTTCACAGAGCGTGACCCAAAATCATTGGATGAATCTTTATGCTTACCACATATTACGGCTAATCATCGTGGAAAAACTAATTTTATTGAACATATAAATAATCGAGAAAAACACTACATGAACAAGGTCTATCGTGAGACCCAAACAACGACGGGCAACTCATGAAAAGATAAATAGAATGACTGAATTGCGGTTGACGAAAAACACAAATCCACCTGACTGCTGCTTACAAACTCTTTTATGACTATATGTGGTGCGCACGGCAACACTAATCGTCAACGTGAGCTGATGAGGTCTGATTAGATGGGTCATCTGGGCCCGTATGTCATTATAAACCTTAATACTGTGCGGACTGTGTTCTTCATTGCCTATGTCTGAATTGGTTAGTTAAACACACAATATCACGTTCCTCTCATAACGCAACTGCATGATATTTTCTTAAATACATTTACAAAACTTAAGGCAAACTATGCAAACTTCTACTTCTCGCAAATTATGAACATTGAGGTATATTTATATTTTATGGAATACTGGCACAACTTTATTATGTTACCTTATCATTTCGTATCGTTTTCGAATGTCTATGTTTTTCCAACGGGAACCTTTGTAAATCATTAAGTAAAAATCCACATGGAATTCCCATATGCTTGCTCTCTTAAACATGAGGTGGATACTAATTAAATAGCATAATATGTGTGTTTGATAAGTATTGCTCTGTGTGTACTAAACATTACGCATTATTCTGCAGCTATAAATTACCGTAGCGACCGATTTTACATGTACGGATCCTTCAATTGGCGATACAAACACACTTCTTTTATTTCATATAGTATGACTACATTTACAAAACTACTCAAAGACCTTGACTGAACAACGCCATATTCAATGTTTGGTAAGGTCTAGCTGCTCTTGCGTCTCCACTGCATTTTTGTTTTGACTCTATAAGGTTCTCCACTGTCACGAACCCCGCAAATTGGCCCTGTAAGAGGACATCATGATCAGCACAAACAGCACATAAAATTGCGAGGCCATAAATAAATACTTTTGCCAGTATTTGAAGTGATTACGTATTTGTGTCAAAACAGATAAAACCAGAATGGAATACGTTGTCCCTAACGCTGTTTCTTCATAAGTGTCATTAATTCATACCAACTTTTGACCAATGATGAGCTCCTAATATATCGCATCTGATATGAAACTTTAAACAGGTGCAACATGTCCACGATCGGTTCGTCGGTATTCTGACTTTATGAGTAAACGTGAACACTATATACATCTTGTAAAATGAATGTTCGTATATGCAAAAGGCTTCTTCTGACAAATATTTGCTGGCGCGAAAAAAAAAACATTTGAAATGTATTTCTCGAATTCTCCTAACACTATGATTTACAATTACTTGATAGTTAATTATGCGTTGTACGTTATGCGTGTTAAACGACGTTACTAATAATGCAAAGCGCAACCAAGAACTACTGTTACTTTGCAAGCGGCTATTCTTGTCAGATAATTATTAATTTATATTATCTTTCGTGTTCTGTTATTGAAAATGTAATGGATGTTCATAATTTAAATTATTTAAATCGATGATCGCAAACATAAAACCAATAACTGTCCTACTAATTGTTAAAGATTTACAATATTGCGATGGAATATTCAAATTTACACATGGATCGGAAGTTATATTCCAAGTTATACTCCAAATATTAAGTGGACAAAAAATGTCTCTCTAATCCACACCAACACACACCCACGTACACACACGCGCACACGCACACACACACGCACGCACGCAAGCACATAATTGAATCTTGGCGGATGTTTAACGACCTTAAACAGACAGAACAGTCAGTTCGTGTTTCGATTTTTCACGACCATCCCTATGAACATCAATTGTAGGAAAAAACTGGATTGAAATGCGATTAAAATAGAATTTCTCTGCACTTTCAAAAATATTGTGAGCTGCAACGAAACGCTACGTTATTTGTTTGTAATCGCGTCCTGATTAAAATCGGAATCAATCAACATTCAAGAATTACTAAGGTGTCGACACGGTTGAGGTCACTCATCATTGCAGTAATACCTAAAGGGCAATTGCTGATATCGGTACTATGTCTCTCTCGTGGATTCTTGTCAATCGAGAGTTTAACCATGTGGGCTTATATTATATAAGTAAGTAATAACCCATGGCTGCATAGGCCATTTGATCTTTTTGAATAACAGACGTGACTTAGCATAAGCTTCGATCTATGTTACAAATTATATCAAATTTACCGACTGATTCATTCTAAAACATGGTTGAAACGTTCATGTTCGACAATCGTGTTAAATGTAGTATGAATGTTTTGTTGTGTGACTCTAGTTCATTTACACCAAACACTTAAATTAATAATGACTATGCGGTGCGATATATATGTATTTCTTCTGATCAATTGGCTTACTTTTCTACGGCTCTGTGTGGTTGTATACAAAATTAGGTGTAAAGTAAAGGCAACAAAATTGCAACTCTAATGTTTAGGTACGTTGAAAATAGTTTGTTAATGTTATAGGTGTGCATTTGTAAAACATGTATTTTAAATTACACTTGATCACAAAGTGTTTTAAGTAGGGTATAGTACAAGCATACTGTCAAAATGTAGACTTAAACAAGTTAGAAAGATGAGAGCTTTGCATTAGCCTGTCTCTCTTACAAGCAAGCGTAGGTAAAATATATCGCTTTAAATCACACTATGCTATTCTTATCGAGGTTATTTTACAATTAAGTTCTACTCGGTATATTTAAGTTACAAACAAAAACATTTCTATATCGTCCCGTTTACATTAGCGTGTTTTTAATCTCAAACAATTCTTAAAGTCTGTGATTGATGTACTACTCAACAATATATCGATTTTGGTTAAAATTGTGAAAAGTAAACATAACACAACTCTCATTCTAATCACAATTTAATTACGCAGTTTATACAACACTATTGATAGACGCTCGAACAATACTAGTCTTATCCAGATGTAAACATTCGATACTCTAGTCACATTTATAAACGCAAATGTACTATACAGTAGCGTTTGTACAATATTTGCATTACATATTATGAGAACCACTCAAAATCACAAACACAAAACAACAACACATACGGCATCAAATAAACAATAATGTGCACAACATATATATATAGCATGTGTAATTTGTTCTTAGTTTTCTACATAAAAAATATTCTTTTGGTGTTATAATTTGGCGTTATATTAATTTTATATTTTATAAATTATCTCTGTTTCTACAATTTGCTTTTGCAGGATAAATTAAACTCAATAAACCAGCAAAGCCATAAAATCTGATAAAATAAATACTAAACATTGCATTAGCATGATGTTGATTGTATTAGACACATTTACACACCAGTGGTACCTGTATCACTTCCTTTTGTCCTTGATTTCCCACCAATCTGTCTTGAACGTGTTAATAACGGCATTCTTATTTTACAGAACATTTGCCCTAATGTATTGCGAAACCTTTTAGCTGACAAAATATATATAAAGAAGTTAATCCAGTTTTGAATTTCAGGTAATACTAATCCTATGTATGTATAAAGATGGAAACGAATAAAGTCAGTTGGATTGTTTATCAATATAACACTTGTGTCTAGATAAAATGATATCCACAATGTGGCTAGTAGATAGGGAATATTAAGAAACACAAAGACAGAAGAAACTGAAATCAAAGTTATAGTTAACATTCGTTGTTCTTCTTTCTTTTTCTGAATTATTTGTCTGTCATTTGTCATCATTCTACGAGTTGTATGTGTATTGTTTAGTCGTATTATTATGGCTGTATTTGACGCTACAACAACACATATGGGTATAAAAACATTATATAAAACGTCTATATAAAACCAAACTACTGAAATAAATTGCGTTTCCATACAAATTTGGAACGGTTTTGCTGGTGATGTATCAGCATAAAAACCAAATGATAAAGGACTTGTTATAGCAAACGAGAATATAAACAACACAAAAAGTATGCCCTGTATACGTGTAAGAACAAACCAAGAAGCAAATTTTAATGGTAACCAGACTGCACAGAATCGTTCAAATGTCCATAAAACAAGGATATATGTAGAAAACACAGATGATGAACTTATCACATATTGAAAAAAACAACATAGTTGAGTCGTCCAATAGAAGTCAATCGATGTAAGCCACTGAAATATGAAACGAAGTATATTTAATAGGAAATCATTTACGCTCAAAGCTAAAATATAGAATGAAGTTGTATTAAACGGTCTTATATGAAGTATTAACATAATCGTAATTGGGTTGGTTACAAAGCCGGGGATATTCGAAAAATAGTACAAATAGGTTACTAAGAAGCGATATATTTTTGTTTCATATATGTTTTCAAAACTAATTGACGGAATTCGTGATGTGTTGTTATTGCATAAGTAAGCAGTCTCCAATGAAACATTGAATGCATCGACACAAAGGCTCGTCACGTTAGAATATATAGTCACAACAGATGATTCGATGATATCAGCGTCGGTTACGGAGTTCAAAGAGGTTTTGCTCGTGTTGTCTACTCTTTTGTCTGCATAAGCGGAAAATACGCTCAGTCCGATGACACCAAATACAGAAACCGCCTTTATGAATCTGGCCATCTATCTAATAATAGAATATAAAGTAAGTAAACATTCATGAATATGGTAATTCTCTTCTTTATTATATTACGATTTATAAGTATTGACAAAATTAATATATGTTTACTTCAATAATTGTTAAACACAAAAACTCGCCTAATTGCAAACCAGCCTCGTAGTTATGAGCTGTAGTGAATGAATTTAATAATACCGAATATATTGCATTTACGAGAAACGGTACAGACTTCTGGATAATACAGACAAAATAAACGACAAATGTTGACTGAATGTTACCTCATTGAATGTATTGATTTCGTGCTAAAATACTATCAGAACATCAATGTTTGTAAGTATAAAAGTAATTTTGTCACCCTGCAATTGCGCTTAATAGACAATGATACAATACAAATATCGTGTTTCAATTCAGTTTATATTACGAGTTAATGCTCTATGATATCTTATTATAAGTGCGCGTCATCACAAGCATTGTGATGAAAGTTAATGCTGTAACGGTAGAGTTTGGGCGATACGTCAATGTCTATGTAGTTAATACTGCCGAGTTTGTGTTGACATGTCTGAACAAGTGGTATATTTTTATTCATTAGAGCATTGTGAATTGTAATATTTATTGTAAACGACCCTACATATTATATTACCACATTCTTCCCTTGTATAAAGCTACTCTCTTATGACTGGAAAACTCAATAACAAAAACGTTATTGAAATAAAAATATGTCATCATCAGGTCAAATTAAGTTTAAACCTATTTATTTTAGCTCGATATCATGGAAAGCCTAAGGCTTATTGAAACGCTCTCGAGTCCGTTTCCTGGGACTAGAACCATTACTTAATGTCTTTCGGGGAGATCGAAAGAACGCTCCCGTTGGGGATCGAACCCGTGACCTCCGGTCGATAGACCCAATCAGGTCCAATTTGTTTATTGACTCGTTGAAACAACCAATCGTTTTGTCAAAGCTTGTGTATGCGACGCATAAGTGTACATTTTGTCGAAAAATAAAATATGTTTAATGATTTAAATTGTGTTATAAATAATACGCAAATTATTCAAGTTGTAACAATTTACGCTCTTGTAAGGGATTCTATGCACTTTTAATTCGATATGATGCAAAGTATATTGTAGGCACCATAACAAAGCGTTTGTGTTAATACGGAACAGCGCTGCGTTAACTATTGGAACAAGCGTTTGCGTATTTTGTTGTATGATTTGCAGTCCAACTCTTTACTAGAACATTTTTCTTGCAACATAATATGTCTACATGTATATGCAAAGGGACAATACGGAAAAAATAGCAATTTTCAACATCCTAATCTTAAAACCCATCTGAATGTAACTGTTACGGTTGTTCAAAAAATGTCAACACAAGGAATCAAATTTACTACATGGACATTAACATTTCGTTCAAGCCCAACTTCTGCATCATCTATACTCATAGATTGAACTATATAGTTTCGCGTGCAAACACGCATACGAACAAAGTGGTTCTTGCATCTGCCGGATTAGGAATGTACATGTAGTAAGCATTATTATATACGGATACCTACTATGAATACTGCTCTACCATGAATGACGGTTCTAAATACAAGTTTTATTCATTTAAATAAAATGTTCATACTATTTTATAAGGATAAAACATAGTATATTCTTAGTACTACTTTAAGTGAAAAAAAGTGTTTGTGTCAGTGAAAATACAAAATAGCACCCTCTGGTAAGCGATTTGGTATTTTGGAACTAACTAGCGCCGTATAGCCTAAGCGTGACAGTTTGTCGACCGCCAGATAGAAAAGGACATGGTTATGTCTATGAACATATTGTTATGAAATACTTTAGTAAATCAATAGCGACATATATTGCTAATTGTGCGGCGTTTAAGATCTTTAACATTGTGCTGGCTACACTTAATGCCTAAATGGCAACAACATTTGTCAATATTGTGTTGTTTGAGCGATATTTGACTATTTATATGATATGTCCATCCAGATACCTGTTTCATGTGAACCAACACCCATATGTCTACCATAATGCACACACGTTTCAAAGTGCAAGGCACGCGGAAACACCAGGTTTTGATTAAATAACAAAATGTCTTGGGCAACTGACACAACTTTTCAAGAGGTCAAGCTACCAGTTTTGTTGGTCATTGTTCAGATGTGTTTACAAAAGATAAACATTTTGGGTAAGATACAAATACTAATTACTTATTCCATACGTGGCAACAGCCAATTTTTCAGCGTTCAAGCTGTCTAATGCGCTACTACACATTTCTCTTTCTCATATTTAACCGTACGATATCTAGGTAACATGAGTGCATGTTTCTTCAGTATATATGGACTCCATTTGGTCATTATTGAATGAAGACAATTCATTTTTTTGTCAGAACGTGTGAGCAGTACCCTATTTTAAATAGCACCTTGATTCTACCACATATGCTCATCGATTATTGAAGACGTGTTTAATCTGTTTTTGGTAATACCGTAGAACAATATACAAGAAATGAATATTGGTCAATAGTGACCCGGTACACTGCCTGTTGGTTTAGCGCCTATTGCAAACGAAGAATACGTAGGGTGGGTGTAGCGTAGAAATGAACATGAAATATCTGCAAAGTTAAGATACTGTTTAACTATTAAACCAATAATACGCTGATTATAGTGAATAATGGTTAAGGAGTGATGCGACTTTGTTATATACCGATGATAGTTCAAGTCTTTCAACGTAAAAGTGTTTGTTTTTAGGGATATTCCGCAACGGATATATCTGTTGATATGTTCATATAAGAAAGAAGGTTCATGTAAACAATTCTTGCGGACGGTCATCACTATTACTAGCCATAACCACAGATGTTTATCACCCCGTTATTATCATATTGACAATGTGTCTGCTTGAACAACTTTAATTGTATACTTATACAAACAAGTTATTTGAATTTCGTCATTGCTCGTGTTTATTCTGCGCATGATGCACACGCTATAACGTGCAATGGTACTGATATATTAGCAACTTGGGCCTACCCAACGCATGCAAAGTGTGTGCTCAGATCGCTCACGTAATACCACTTACAAAGAAGACGCATAGAGCAAACTTAGGCACCAACCGACAGCAAAACTCGTCAAATTGTATTGTTGAACACCAGTTCCATCCTGAAATGCATTCAAGATCGGCGACATATAATAACATTGCTTTTGGTTTCAGATCCCTCGTACATTGCGATAAATTTGACATATGTTTTTAAATAAATAACGCGTTAAGTGTTTCGTTATAAATTGTCCCGTTTGTCGATCAAACATCCCGGTAGCTGGTGCAATTATGCGACAGTTAAATGGAGACCAACACCATGGCGCCAGGTGGACAATTATCACTTGATTCGGCTATTTGTGAAATAAACGCAGCAAATAAATTTTAAAATAAATTCAACTGAAGCCCAACATCATACCGTTTGTCGCGGCCCTAATGTACTCAAGACATTAAGTACAGACAATAGTATATAAGAAAAAGCACCTACCTGCTTGCTTTTTTAGTGACTTTTCAAGCTTCCTTTTGTCCTTAGATTTTGGGCTGTCGTAGGAAGATCTAAGTTGTCCGCACCTTTTACTTAGTAAAATAAGCGTACTTAAAACACTTAAATGCTGATACAATACATAAATTAATCAATAAGTTAACACATTTATCATTAAACATTCTTTTTTTTACAAAACTATTTTCATTATCAGTAAAGTCCTTCTTAAAATAAAATATAAATATACAACGGCTTATATCGATATGAAGTGTTTACTGCTTAAACAAGTCTATTGAGCAACAATATAAGAACAAAACACATACAGATTGTTTCAACTTCAGTCTTTGTCTTAGGCGTTTAGGACAGAAGGCAAGCATTTATAAGTTAACGCTCATTGAGAAGAGGCGGAGCAAACGCAGCAAAGCGAGCACCTGTTAAACCAATACGATTGTAAGTTTGTTTTGCGTAAGTCTACGGCGATTTGAGGGTGTACAATCAGAAACACCTTTTAGAGAAAATTACTTCTTTTGAGGACAGACTAAAAGTCACTCTTCCAATATGCATAAAACTATTTGTATGTGGCAGAACGTAAATTGAATGCCAGTAGAGTAATATAATTTAAAGTTAGTTTGACCGATGGTAATTATTTAAACATATTTACTATTATGCGGGCAATGTTTAGTTGTCGTTCTTGTAAACCAACATTTGTTGATGTAAGCTGTGTTTAAAACGGTGTGTACAATACCATTATCTTACCAACATTTCCTGTGTAAAATAATGAATTGGTTCTTAGTCAATCTATAAAGTCTGTTTTTTCATGAACCGATCAATTATCCTCTGTTGTAATATGTTGAAGTCTCATTTTACGTAAATATATCATTTTTGAAAATATACTATACACCATATGTATGCGTTTCATAAATAACTTCAGAACATATAACCGCTGGACGATTTCTGCGTGCACTCATATAAATATGCAGTTTGAAATTGCGTTACACAAATATTTATGCTGAATCATATTCACCATTGCACATCTCAAGATGTATGTGGAGAGTAATAATAATAATTAAAACGATTATTTTATGAAGTTATGCATATATTTAACAACGTTTAACGACACACGAAGATTTACACTCGTAAATACGCAAAATATGATTACATGTGTTACACAGTAAAATAGTATGCCTGAAAGTGTATTATCGCATATGCTCAATGTGGTCTTAAAATTGATAATAATTTCCGGATAAAGTCATACAAATGAATAGTCTGTATTAAGAGTAAACGTAACAAATGTTCCTTCCTAAAAAGCATGTTTGAAAGCACAAATAATCAAATGTAGATTTCGACTTGTTAGCCCAATGCCCTATTTTCTCATTCGCGTGTCCATGAATACTTCTAATGCTTTAGCAGCTTTCTTGCGTACCACATGTTTAACAACCAAGCATTTTTGATCCACACTGACACACATCTTACCTGTACCAGAAAATCGACAGCCCAGTGGTTTGCAATGCCACATCTTTTGACAGTAACTGTTGCTGAAAGCGGATGACGATGTATATGTAAATAGGATGATGTAAGCTCTGTGTATGAAAATAGGTGAGACACAATAAGTACAATGTTACCAATGGTAACGGTAGATATATAAAATTACCATACGCAAATGCCACTCAATGTGTGCATTTTAGACTTGAACGTCGTATAGCCAGCTCAAACAATGTTTTTTTAGGATGACATATACTCGTTCTGTTTCATTATCTCGAGCTTATATATTCTGTTTTATTCCAATCGGGGAATTAAAATCCCGTTTACATGTTCATGTGACCACATTGGCAGTTCATGAAAGTATTATAAACTGAAGAGGCATTTGTCATCTTGAACATGTATGCTTTCAATATCACATTATGTCGCCAAACGGTACTATTCCCGTTGGTTTTAGTTTTGGTAGCTATACATTAAAAATAATTTATTATATACCAATTATATCATGCAATCATTTTAACAAGCAGGTAAGCGTCTTCTATGTGATTTTTGTTGAGCAAAAATTACATTAAGGTACTTTTTAAAGGCGACATCTGATTACGCATACTTAAGTTGTTAATATTGTATCGTTAATACATGTATATTGTAATACGTTACCTTCTGAAAAAAAAGAATAATTATAAGTATAACAAATTCCAGGTTAATCATTGTTTCTTGTTAGAGGTGTGAGTGAATCTTCTATTAAACCTCGGGACAACAATGACACAAATAAAACGCTTTACTACATGTTAACCATTCGACTGTTTCCAAACTTCAAAACAATAGTTGCATAATAATCACTGGCATAAAACAAATTGATCGGGGTTTACGACTTCACGTCTTCATAGGTTAGTTACTGCGTTCGTTTCATTGCATGCATGCATATGTTTTATTTGATGTGTTCTTTTTATTGTAATTTAAATATTGTATATTAATATCAGAACTGTTTTGCATTCAATAAATTTGTTTCATGTTAACAGTTAGTTTCGTATTACCTAATACCATACCTGCAAACGGTTAATGAGTAGTTCTGTACTATACACTTCCAAGTATTCACACAATGAACCTCAAGTTGCACCAGCAGGAGAAAAACCTTGGATACAATACGGTCTTTTATATATTGCAAAGTAGCCATTGCCAAGTCTAAACTACCACCTCGCAGATCGCAAACAATTGTTGATCCAATGGTCCAACTGGACAATAAGATACCCTGTGATGTCTATAATATACGCACATATTATGTAGTTAGTATAGACATCATATTGAGCATGAGTACGACCCTATGTATCGGAACCAAGTCATCTATATTTGGGGCATTTTGTTCATATTAAAGAACAGCGTTGTTATGAACAGTGAGATAATTGTTCACGGCATATCAATTTGTAAAGAGTCTAATTTAAAAAAAAGACCGAAACACCATAATGTTTAACTCATCAAAGTTATTGACAACGCACACAATTTGGTAAATTGTGATATCAGGAGATTGTAAGTGGAGTTCACACATAATGTGTGCATGTAAAGGAATTGTGAAATTAAATGTACACAATTATATTGATATACTCAGAATACTAACTAAACGTAGTTTATTTATACCATTATCACCTGTAACTATTAAAAATAGTGAATGCCTGCACATTATACGTTATAATATATTAACGGTTCAATGCTAGTCATGTTATGTGCTTACGAGTCTGATGTTTACGATAGATTATATTGAACTGAGTATGTAAATAATTTCTCCTGCATGAAGACAAGTTACATGCAAAAAGAATGTATGAGAGAAGTTCCCTCTGTAACAGTAAATAAATGCTATCACTTTCGTTGTTTAATTCATGCCCATTTGCTCTCCGTACTAAGTGAAGTATTCGACAAGATATGTTAAAGTTAGACGACACTTTATCCGTATATGTTAATGTTCCACTGCAATCGTATCAGTTTCAGAAACTAAGATTGAAGCGCGTTAGGGTTTGCTCCCAAAGTTAAAGTTATAAATCCGATTATGAAAACAGTTAAATTCAACTGTTTCTATAATATATGTATTTATTTATTTGTTCAACTAATATTATTTTGTTTGTTATTACATTAAATGTAACGTTTTATAATAACGAATTCGGCAAAAAGGATACTTAACAATGGAACATACGAATTTAACACACATAATGGACAATCATTAATTCTAATTCTTTCTCGAAATGGTCAATATAAGGGACATTCAGGATTCAAACCAGTTTAATTGGTCACACTTTACATTAACGCAAAAAATCGCATAATCACGCACTTCAAAACACATCTACCTACTTGCATTTTATTTTGGGTAAACAAACCAAATGTCTCATATAATTTGACATCACATAATTTGATAGCGTGCGTGTGTTTTTTTGTGCGCGTATGTATATTCGTTCTCGACATATACTGCTTGTTTCAGTTAAACACTATGTACTGAATACATTACTTCACAGTAGGCTCTAAGTTGCATTACTATTATATTATTTAAGGTAACGTATCCTATTTGATTGTCGTGAAAAGATGCATGTTGATGAACACAATCATGTCATTTCTCAAAAACAGTATTGTTTTACGTCAACTAATAATAAACACTATAAAAAGGGCAAAAAAAGAAAATCGTTGCACTTACGTCGCCAAAATAGGGACCTCGAAGTAATTATAAAGTATATAGTTTTAGTATATTTACATAGGTAACGGGCACATATTTTTAATAAACACATACATATGCACCTTTAAACTATTTCGTTAAAACCAATGTTCATTGAAGGCAAACCATGCTACCATGCTATTGTGTTTTAATTACTTTTGTCATAATCAGACTTCTTTTATCTGAAATATATATTGCAATTATTGTTGTTCTATTGTGTATTGTAAGATGTCAATCGAACATTTTCTTTAGTTGTTTTTTTTTTACGGACTACTGGCTATACAAATACAATTTATGAATGCTTATACAATTAGTGCAGGATGCAGCAATCAGCGTGGAAAGATCGTCCCGCAACGGTCACGACTTCCCACATATTGTGGATGATACGTTTTATTAGTACGACTGGCGACTGTGGTTCAGCAAGTTCTTTGTGCCATGGAAGGGACTTTTGCAGTATTACAAATTTGTGTTCAGCTTAAAATATCCTAATATTTCTACCTTCCGTGAACCTGATACTGGAGAGGTTACCAAATAAACGTATACAAGAAAGGTGTCAGCATCAATGACAAACTGAAATCGCCATTGCCAGCCGCAATCTCAGGACAAGAACTTTTAGCGGAATCACATAGATGTTAGTATGATTACGTATATGAATTGTGCAGGTCTCGTGTGTCGTAAATTTCTACATGCGCATAGTCTGATGTTGAAAGGCGTGGTAAAGAATACAAGAAACACAACAATTATGTTCACGTTGAGGTGGCATGACATGTTTATGATATGAATTTTTCAGCTTTCCTATATTGATAATTCTGTGTGTTGTGCCAGCACTGTTATTGAATAATCACCAAATTTACCGGAAATACTATATAATATATAGTATGTGATACTATCGACTCGCGCATGTATTTTTACTAAGTAAGAATTGTAATATTTGACAAGGATTATGTCATGCAAATATGCATGAATAAGCTCACCATTTAGCAACGAATGCCACAACCCATGATTAAGAACATATGTTTGCTTCATAAAATATAACAGTGTCATCAACATGAAAACAACTTTCAACAAATATATTTCACAATGTTAAGTGATTTACATACATTTTCGGCTGTTAATAAGTTTGTCACTTTGTTAATAGCAATTGTTCTGTGCAACTTCATTGTTTCCTAAAAACGTGTAAGCCAGTTTTGTGTGAATCTGCAACGTTAATTTTAATATTTCCCTCACGGTTCTTGTGGGTTTACACAACGTAAATTACGCAATGTTTGGTAACTACCAATGATTGCACAATGTCATAAACGTCAAAGGGCATACTAATTCCATTTAAGGAATTTTCGCCATAATACCCAAACTCGCTATGAACGTCATTTAAAGCTGCGCATGTGCTTAGTAGTAGAATATTGAACCAACATTCATCAACAAATGCCAGTTACGCTTAACATTGTGCTTTTTCATATAATGATCCATACATTTTTTTCATGAATTTAATAATAAATAAAGTGTATTTGCTATCACGGTTCAAATCGCCTCGATGTTAATGGTTAAAAGTGACCGTGCGTATCGCAAAGTACATTCCTTACTCAGAAGGCATAATCAACTCTCCTCTTGATAACAAATAAATAAATATTGGTCATGAATAATTTGAATGCTGCTTTTCTTGGTTACAATTAAACATATGGTTTAAAGTTAATTCTTTATTTCGCCACATTGGTGCAAAAAGGTATCATGCGACATTTAATTTCAATTGCATATTGTACCTTTTTGCATCTGGATCCAACTTGTTGATGCTAGGTTGATAGATCCTAATTAACTGAACTAGCCCGAGGTATATGCAAACCTTTTTTAACAGGTTTTGTACAAAAGAATACTTTGCCTCATGATGTTTTGAACCTCCATATGTTTATTTTTAGGTCATAGGCAATCTGGTTCAACATCATAGTCATGTCCACTGCCGTAATCAAGAACTGCACGCAATAAAAAGTTATATCCAACCGTCACCAAACGAGAACGGAAATGTAAAGTAAAACAAAGGACAATAAAACATTCGATTTGGCACATGCATCAGTTTAATGACATATACATTTATACAACATTTTGAATGCAGATTTCATGTCTTTTTGATGTGCCCCACTCTAGAGACAATTGTAATCCCTTAGCCAAAACTACACAGAGTCATATTAATTCCATGAAAATTTCAAGACCTTGTTAACATTAAGTACAACTTTTTACGCATGCCTCGTTTTTTTAAGAGAATTGTCTACATTACATAATTACAAATATCCAGAAAAATACGTCACAGATTAAAACAGACATATTTACAAAATACATCGGTGTCCCACATTCCACTTGTGTCTGAAAACTCCAATAATATCAACAAATGTATTATAATTACTTATTTAGTCTGTGAATTACGCTTTAAGTTTAAAAAACTGATTGTCTCAGTGATAGCGTGTTTGATTGTGTAATCAAATGTCTATGGTTCAAATCCAAATTTCTTGGACGAGTTTATTAAATACGGTAATTAAAGTCCTATGCAATGAAAGATCTACTCTATCTTACGATAGTATCGATATTGCATTAAACAATAAACACACTGCTTCAAAACACTTTAAGTACTAGCTCAGCTGTTTATGATGCATGTTGCTTTATCACTATGATCCATAAACATAATTTATAACTGAAAGTCCACACTTCTTTGCGCATTGGGTAATTTAGTAAAGCGGCTTTTCCAAAGCTCCAACATCAGTGTCTTCAGCAGACTTGTCATGAAGATTTATACAATAACTTAAAAAAAATAATTAATAAACAATCCGAATTAATACTTAATGAAAAGCTTAAAAACAAAACTGTATAAATAAACAATGGCATCATATTTATATAACTTTTAATTTAAGGTGTGTTGCGGCAGTTTATTTAACCGAGGATATATTTATAGCAACACCGATGCTATAATCACAACCCAATAGTTTTGTTATCAGAATCATCACAAATTAATGACCGAGTAGGTTCATAATAGGTACTCAGTGGTTCGATCCCAGGTGCGGTTAACTTTTTTTAATTCTTTTTTTTCTTTCTTTTATTTCATCCTTGTTTTTTTCCTGGAGCTCTTTAGTCCTGTTGTTTACAGTAATCAATTTAATGCATTTAATCACAAACTTCAAAACATGCCGAAATCTGTCAACAAGTCCCTGTTATTGATGATGAAGGTCGAGTTTAATACTGTATGGTCTTATGTTTGTGATTAAATATTGCATAAGTGTTGTGTTTTTTAGTACGCCGTTGTGATCCCAATTAAGATTTGTAAACAATCTATAATGTTTATGCATATCTGTAACAGTCTTTGTACCGNTATGCGTTGAATTAATCATAAAACAAAGCCCTAAAAAGCGGGAGGTCGTCCATTCTTTAAATGCTGTGGATATTTTATTTTACACTGAATGCATTTTCGTTTCATTTATATTGAAAGACAATATAGATAAATTTGAGGATACAAATAGAAAAAACCTTCATATTATGCAAATGGAACTGTCTTTGCATGTATATTTAATTCTCTTTAGTTGTGATAATGAGTGATACAAATCTAGCATTTTATGATACCATAAATCTATATTTTTTAAAAAAATTTACGCAAGTATTTTTACCCCTATTGTGATCAAACTCGAGTGCTTGTTTTTATGATGGTGTTTTGTACACTGCAGTAACGTAAAATCTTAACACGCACTAGCGGAGTTTACACTTGCCGGTAGCCGTTAAAACCGTTAATTGTGTAGCAGTACATTTGTACAATACTTTAAACTTATGGTAATTAAACACTTTATTATTATGATTACACTGGCGAATATCTATACACTATATACATGTAGTTCCTGTTAATCCATGTTAAAATATTTTATTAAAGCAACTGTTAAGTATTTTGGCTGTAAAATTGGTCTTATATGACTGCTCAATATGCCGAGAGATGACATGGACATGGAGGTATCATGAACTGCATTAAATGACCAGACAGGGGTCTACCACATGTGGTTTATGCAGGGACCCAAGTATAGGTCTCTGGGTTTATGACACCACGATCTCTTTGTCTGGACAGTATCCGATCACAGCGAGATAATCGGTTTGTGCTGAACAATAGGGCAATTAAACACCGGGTTCAACATGCTGAAACAAAGAGTATCAAAATTGGTGTGAAAATCTACATAAAAACAAGTACATTTATCAAGAGAATGTATTTAATGTGTTGTGAAACAATGTACATTTTTACAGACATATAATGGTTCAAATATATGCTGCGTACATAAAAATTGATCTATCGGGTATTTGTTGTTTGTTTTTATCCTTATTTGTGTTCGTTCATAAAATTTAATTAATTCTGAAAGCATTTCCATTCTGAGTATTTTTGTTCTAAAACATGGTCGAGAAGATGTACCAAGTATATACATGTTTGTGGTAACCACATACCGAGGCTCGAAGATTGTGTTCCATTCTGGAGTTTGTTGTCAGTAAAAACAAATATTAACAACAATAGTATCGTTCCAAAAATGCATTCCCTTGCACGCTTAAGTTTTATTCAGACATAATAAGAAAATTTTTATTTGATATTATACATGATTATCAATAAAAACGATAATTATGTAAAACAGATAATATACGTTGTGTACATATAATCGATCTATTTGTTGTTTGTTTCCATCCTTCTTTGAGTGCGTTCATTAAATTTAATTTATTCTGAGTATTTTTGTTAAATAACATCATGCTCATGTATCGATTCTTCATAATCTATTTCAATGAACTCGTAAAACGAAACTTCAATGACATCTATGTGGGGACAATTGGCATGGAAGCCAGTGTGCTCAGTTATGCACTTTACCCCTGCGTCTTCCGTCCTTTCCATCAGCTCTGGGTACTCGGTGCAGCATTTGTACTCAATCTGCATACGATACGGTGGGCAACATGAACATGTTCATCTGAAAATACAAAATATTAAATATCTTTGATTGTCAATTCATAAATTCTTTACATTCAAAACTGGTGCAAGTATCCGTTCTGTGTTGATATGTATTAACCTTTCCTGAACCCATTCGATTTAGTAGCGCATCTTATCACAAATTATAGCACTACACGCGACTTGTTTTCTTTAGACAAAGAAGTAAATCAAGTGTGGATTATTCTGAAATAATTATGGGCGGAGCTTAATGTTTCGAAAATTGTTCCGATTAAAAAAAGAAAACATTGCAGCAGAATGCACGTGCTAAAACCAGATCTAAAAGAAATGTAACAAAATTTAATGTAGCATGAATATCAATGTAATGAAACAACAAATTGTATATTTGGTTATAAGTGGCATAACCACGCCTACAAAGAATGTTATTTGTTAGGAAACGTAATTAAGAAAACATTTATAGCATGTCAACTTTTCAGTAGCATCAATAAACGTGACGTTACTTAGTTTCTACGATTTTTGTTTTCAATGAAAGTGACATCATTTGCAAAATATTTATGAATGAAAACGACGGCATATGTTTGTACAATTCAATGACGTCAATAAATAGTTAACTTTGTACTAAGAAGGACGGAGTATTGAAAAATATAGTTCACGTCCAAAAGCTTGAGCCAAATCAATCAGAATCGTGTTAGAATCGAAATAATAATTATTTATTATGGTTTGTTGTCGAATAACCACAGTAAGGAGTAAAGATGCGTGTAACATTGTAACCAAATCACTCGTGCTTCGGTTTACACGCATCTATACTCCTTACTTTGGGTTACTCGACAACAAACCATGATATAATTTTCTTTTCTTAATTCATACACCGGTGAATATGGCACAAATGTCCGGGACATCTGTACATCAATTACAAATCTGAAATTTACAAGAAAATGAAATAATATTTACATGTTTACTCAAAAATATGTAAATATCGTCACTATTTTTCCCTTAATATATATATTCATTTATTTTAAGCAAGATTTTATTTCTGAAAATTGAAAAAAAGTATACAATACAAAATATGTGTTTGATTAAGGCTCATTGGGTTTGAATTCTTGTATACAAACAAGGCTACTTTAATACCATATTTAACTCTTAAAACCTGTCATAAAAAGCGTGCATGCCTATGAACATATAATTCATAAAGATTTTCCTTCCACTGCTGATTTTCCTACAGCTGCTGAACGTTACCTGGCAGACAACGTTTTATTATTACAAAATAAATAGTTTGTGTAACTCCTTTTATTTGTATTTCCATCGTAAGCATAATATAGTTTGCATAGCACATATCATGTGTAACATACACCAATTTGGTACTAAATTTGTTTCATCACATTTTTTTCGATATGAATAACGGTACATCGCATCTATGAAGACAATGGTTGTGTACTAAAATATGTTTAAAACAGTGTCAATTTGAAACGTGATTAAAAAGTTAACCAATATGAAAAGGCATTACACAAATTCATAAACATATGGAAACAAACACACAAATAAGAAACGGAAAGTGTATTTTGCTTTCTGATACGTGTACCAATGTTACAAAGTATATATAAATTTTGTTTTATTGTATGTTTACTAATTAAGCATAAAAAAGCGCCCAGCGAGTATTAAATATATGTTACCTATTTAATTTTGTCGCGATTAACTCCTCGAGTGTAATTATATTATTAAAAATGTGCACAAAAACATCTTTGTGTCGTGTTGCTTTTTATATCTGCATTTAAAGATAAAATGTTTAGCCAATAATACTACGGAGTTCATAACGTATTGTAATTTTGTTTTTTATATCGATCTAAAACTTTTAAAATAAATGGCAATCCAAAAATACGTGAGTATTCGTTTCTGAGTGCAAATAACACAAATAACATAATGTTGACGGAGCGAGATTGCATTAATGGAGGTAAGTATTATTTGGTAAATTTACATGCTGTATTCATATTGGACGTTTCTAAGTTTGATGTAGACTGGTTATATATATGTTTAATATATTGAATACCTCCTTCAAACCATGTTTTATTAAATAAAGTGTATTTTCGTGTTTTTATCATGAATTATTCTATGTAATTTGTTTCTGCATTGGTATTTTTTTTTCCAAGGAGACACTGAGCCATCCACACAGATTTTGTTTAAGAGCTCGAATGTTATGTTCAGTTCTTTTACTTCTTGTGTATGATAAGTTGTTTTAACAATCAGTATTCCTCTATAATGACTTAACATATTGGTATATATTCTAATCAGCTTTGAGTCTGGTTGAATTGTAAATCTCTTTTCCGAACTGGCTGTGAGGGATTTTAAGAATAGGTCAATATCTAACATTTTCAAAGCGCAATCGGCATATTCTTGTATGATTCGCTTTCTGGTAATTGTATCTGGGTTTCCGTCCCAAAGAAATCAGAACCGCCGTAGCGATTTTATTTTTTAAA
Source organism: Dreissena rostriformis (assembly GCA_007657795.1). Lineage (NCBI taxonomy): Eukaryota > Metazoa > Mollusca > Bivalvia > Myida > Dreissenidae > Dreissena > Dreissena rostriformis. The sequence continues at coordinate 651,273 of VMBQ01000172.1, forward strand.
TGATTTTTTGCGATGGATTTGGTTATACTGTAAATGGATATACAAGCTTGGGTATTGCAAAATTTTGAAAGCTGTAATTTTTCCAATTAACGATAGTTTCCACCGTTTCCGTTTATGCAAACAAGTTTTTAAAGCATGATTCTTTTAGGCATACTTAATGTCATTATTTATGTTGGTTCACTGCTCAATGATATCCCTAAAGTTAAGCATGGTATGAGTTCCAGATGATGTGTTTGTGTTGGCATAACTAAATTTGGCTGTTTAAAAGTGCCCCTATTTTAAGGATTTTATATTTATGTCTTTCCAATGCTAGTCCGGTTACTACTGCAAATTATTCTATGAATTGTATTTATGATCCAAACGATATACGCGACCGTCTAGTATGAAAGAGGCGTGATCAGCAAGTGGCTGTTTTAGATCTACACTATTAATTTTGTATTCCTTTGACCTAGGCGATAAAGGGTATCCTTTTCTGACCGCTCATTGTATAGTAAAACTATCCCACAATGCCAATTATTTGTAAAGCACAATGTTGCATCTTTATAGAATAACATAACCCACTGTAAAGTGTACTCATTAAAACCGAAATGGCGGAGGCATTGAAACATAAATTCATGGTCAAGACTGTCGAATGCTTTATTAAATCAAAAAAAAATATGAGACCGTTTTCGTTAGTTTCATTAATTTTTTCAATAATTTACTTTTAAACATTGATTTGATAAATCCGGTTTGATTTGTACTGATTATATGATTTAAGAAAGGTTGTATGCGATTGACAATTAATTGTGTAGTTATTTTATAATCGAAACTGAACATTGAAACTGTCCTCCAGTCATCGATTTAAGGATGTCTTTTTCGGTCTTTGGTAGTGAAGAAATTATGATGTTTGTGTGTGTGTGCAATTTTGTTAGGTTATTGTTGTCTAGAGAATAATTAAGAGAGCTAACAACATATTGCTTAATATCTGTCCAAAAATCTACCGAGAGTCCATCTGATCCTGAACTTGTATTGTTTTTTATGCGCATTCATGCTCTGATAGATATCTTTTTTTTATTTTGCATTTGTTCTGGACTTGCGAGTGTGAGTATAGAAACGTTCAGAACTGTGTATTGGTGACTTTTTTATAAAGATTTTTATAAAAGTTTGTAGTATTATTTAGTATGTCTAAGTTCAGCTGTTTGCATTTTTATAAATCATTGCTAGTTGTTGTGAATTGTTGTTCTAATTCTGTAATTCTTGATTTATTTCTTTCTTTCTGTTCCTTTTCCTTTCTATTTTTTTTCTGGCATATTTAAATGTTTCGTCTCGAATGCGCCCTTGAATTATTTCTCATACTGTATTTTGATTAGCTTCGCGATACATGTGCTTTTTTCCGATAAAGACAGACGGATACACCTTTGATATTATTGTTCCAATATATATGAGTTATTCATTTTAAAATACAGATCTAAACCCTGGGGACATGTTGCAATCTGCGAGACAATTGTTTATGTCCTGAGCTATTAAAAATAATAAAATCTACAAAATATAGAGGCTCGAGTGTTTGAATGTCATGTGTACAGTTTTTAATTGGATTTGTAAACGCCATATATCACAAAGATCATTGATTTATATTATTTCGTTCATGTTTTCTCTTCTTTTTGTATCTGGTCGACCATACAATTCGGCTAAATAAAAGTTAAGGCTTTTTCTGCTATCAAGCTCCGTGACAGCTTTACTATTTAATGTAATTTATAACATGTACCAGAATATCAAATCATGTGTTTCCCTATATCATAACTCGTCTGCGTTCTTCCCATGCGAAAACGGCGTTTGGAAAGGCGAAAATGTATCACCGATCCTTTTTTCTATATTGTTAAATGACCTTGAGAGCCATATTCGTATTCGCGACGGTAAATGAGTTTAGATACCTGATCCATCTAGTGCTTATCTCTGGTTAAAGCTATGTGTTCTTGTATACGCCGACGACACTATATTGCTGTCAGACGATAAGTTTAAATGCATTTTATGCATAATGCACACAATGGAAACTCAATGCAAACACTAATTAAACAAAAAAAATCTTATGTGGGGCTAGAAACATCGCGCGCTCTAAAAATGTTATTGGCAGAATTAAAATTAAAATTGTTAAGGAATATCAATACCTTGGTGTCACATTTTCCGTTTACGGTTCATTTCTCAGCGCACGTCAAAATAATGTTGATCAAGATAACAAAAAGCAATGAATTAACTTTATATCTGTGCACATAATTCAGATCTGCGACTTGATTCAACGTTTAAACTTTTTGATCATTCTTTTGTACAAATATTAGATATGGCTGCGGAATATAGGTACAAAACAAATAAACATTATAGAACGCGTACATAGGAAATTCATAAGACAAAGTACTATGTCGCGTAAAAGTACTCCGTCATATATGCTATATGGTGAACACGGGAGATACCCGCTATTTGTCACTTTTTTGTGTTGTCTTTTTGCTGTTGTTTCTTGCACTTGTTTTTAAACTGTACCAGGGTATCTTATAGCACATGTCTATGTAAATATTGAACAACGTTAGATATATTATTCCTCTTACTGAATTCCCGTATGCCTGAGATGTAAATAAATATGGATTCTGTTCTGTTCTGTTCTGTTCTGTTCTGTTAGGGAAATCGAACTGTTGGCTTGTACAAGGTGATAACCTTTGATCGGCGTATATGATGTAAAGTTGTGCATCTAATTGTATGTCATAATGTCATGCGTTTCAATATCATGTAGAAAACAGTGTCCGGGCTTTCAAATTAACGTAGAAACGAATGTCCGCGCTGACAAACTGAGGTAGGAAATGAATGTCCCCCTGTGTCAGAATTAATGTAGGAACAATTGTCCGAGGGAACCAATGCCCGAATACCTTCACAATGCATCACATCTTTGCGAAATACACGGGACACATATATGGCAGCTTTTATCAAAACATGGACAAATACAATAAAAAGAACCATCGCGTGTACATTGATATATATCGCAATCGCTTTTCATACTGTCAATTTAACAAATTGCACAGACACTTTCACGAAATGTACCATAACATCTACTTATTTGGAATGACTGATATATCTTAACGTTTTGCTATTAAACACATATTAACAACATAGTAACCTGCAAACAATAACATTGAAAAATAAAATAACATTCTATAATATGTGATACATTGTTAAGACAGAACCCAAAGAAAGCATATAAAATCAGATTTTGTTATTAATGTTTTTAAAGATGTTTGTTACACATATATATACGCTGACCTTTCAACAAACGATACAATTGCACAACATCATTTCTAAAAATGAATGTACAACATATGTAAGAGTAATGAACTTCTGTTAAAAAATAAACTCTGTCAATAGTGACATACTTAGTATTTCATGCATTTTGAAATGAAAAACTATAATTATACAGCAGTCAATCAACGCAACAGATTCGTTGTCAATTGTCATTGATTCCACTAAACTGAACGGTTCTTATTATCAACTGTTATATTGAGTTGTGTTAATTGTACGAAATGTTAAGTAGTTGTTTTTTCATCGTTATACATAATTAAAAGATATTGATGGAACACATGATGTTGTTCGCACTTAATTTTGTGTCATAACGAACGAATCTGACGTCTGTAGCATTGCGGCGTTGTCATTCATTTTGAGCCACATGCTGTTGATTACCAATCCGGAAACATGTTCTGCAAGAGACGTTGTTGGTTCTCTTCTTAACCAGCTCATAGTTCACATAGATATGTTCTGTTCACAGGCTTATGCTTTTTGATTTAGCATTTCGTAAGTTTGTAAACACTAACGCACAATGTACAATATATATTATTTCAAGCTCCTGTCAGTATAAGTATGTAGAACGCTCATACATGTGACAATTATATAGTATCGCCCAAACCTGTTTTTTTCGTGCTTTAGTAGTTTCAAGTTGTCCAGTATGTATAACGCTTTGACATTTGGGTTGAAATATTATTTTGATGAAAGCCTTTTGAAATCGTGTACCGTACAAAACGTATACGCACACGTTTATCCAGTTGTGAAATAGTCATTTACGTTTTTCATTTAAATAACAAGTCGGGATAAATAATCGTCCATACAAGTGATTACACATATGTAACGTGTACACATTGCAAGGAAACGGATTACAAAGTTATTGTAAGCATTCTTTGTCCTTCCTTTTTTGGTTAATTATTTGCTTGTTACTTGTCAGTGTCATTCGACGTGTACATGCTTTTGTAAGTCGCTATATTATTGCTATATGTTTACCATAATAAAAAGTAAACACAATCAACATTAAACCAAACAGTTGAACGAAATTGCATTGGGTGACACGAATGATTTCCCTCAAATAAATTATCGCAAACGATAATTCCAAAATACACATTATTACAACTATTTTCATAGCACTGACTAAACTACACCAAGTTGACAACTTAAACACACATCACCAAATAGTTATATTGTTCAACATATTAAAATATATTTTGAAAACGCCAGCATGGAGCTCACGAAGTACTGGGAAGTTTGACAGGAATGTGTCGTCCAATTTTAAGAAATATATTGGAGACGTAGAAATGTGAATCGCAACACGCACACTATGAACTCATTCAAGTTTAAAATGAGAATATACAAGGAGGTTGTATTGAATGGTTTGAATTGCAAAATTAATGCAACTGCTATTGGATTTGTTGTAAAGCCCGGGATAGTGTTAAGATCATAATAATCGTCGATACATATCAATACACTATTGCTTCGAAAATGTTATCAAACCGCGACCCAGCTGATTGCAAAGTTTTTTAGTCTGGTACATCCGTGTATAAGCAATTTTCTACTTTACCCGTTAAATCCGTTTCAAGTAAATCACATCGGTATTGATCTGTTTGACGAGTGGGTATATCAATCGATTCCGTTTTATATAGAATTGTGTTTCCATGTTTACAGTCGTGGACATTACTGTCGTAGAATCTGCATCAATAGCTCTGTTTGCCAGCATACCAGTCAGGGCAAGATGTATACATCAACGATAGAAACGTCACCATAGCTAAATAAACCGAAGAAGCACAGTTAGTTTAGATATACCTGTAAAACAATATATATAAGAATAGTCATTCAGACGCGATTTCACGTGAATATATTATTCACGTATGTAAATAGTTAACAATTACGATGGGGTAGTGGGATTGTAAAAAGATGTGTGTGACACAATAATATAAACATGTAACTGCAAAAATATTTCTTCTGTATGTTTTCGTAAGACAGTTCAGAGCATTTTGTTTTGCTTTAACATCAAATCGTTCGCACATACATGTACATGTATGCTATGGCATGTTGGAAAATATTGGCACAAATACTACTGTGGTAGATGTTTTTAAGTCATAGCTATAAATATGAAACATAAATTTCGACTTAAAGCATCAAATGACATAATGATATAAATTTATTCACAGTGCAAAATCTATATTAAACCGTTCGGATATTGCGATTTTAATTAAATGACGAATTTAAAATTAAAAACATATTGGTAAATTTGTATTATAAGAACCCAGTATATGTTCAAGAACATGACGGCAAGGTGTGTTTTATTTAGTTTGTATTGTATAGATAAAAAATAAATTTCCATATCGTATTTGCCCTTGTTGAACACTCACAAAATTCTGACCTTCAAAAAAAATGCTCATCCGACCACTTTGATAAATTTCTTACCGTACTCTGCACAGTAGCGTTCATCAAATATATAAATGATGACATATTTTGCATTGACATATTAAACTCGTGTATTGCATTGCTTTTGAGTTGTATTTATTTTGAGTTGGAGGTCACCAATCAAGTTTTTGTCTTGAAACTTTCTCTTCGCCTTACTGCAAATGTTTCAAAACTGCTTCATAACAGATCGGGACATTAAAACAATAAAAAAGTAGTGTTTAAAAAAACAATTAACCATATAATTATGAAATCGATAATAAATAACATGGTAAACACAATATAACATGTCTAACATCCTGGCATAGTCATTTTTAAGCTTTATTGTACGTCAAAATGTAAAAGATCTTTATAAATTGTTGTTTGTTTTTGTGAAATTACAACGTGGGCAAAACGAACCAATCGATTACATTAACGAAGTCCTTTAAATGAGAAACGATAAGTTCAACTGCAAGCTTAATACATTGAACATGACTGTATCGCTACGGTTAGAGCAACCTCTTATTACGCGATTGAGCCGTATTCAATACTTATTACTGTTCTTCATTGGTTAATGGTTGCAAAAATTCGCAATCTGTTTTCCATTAGTCTATGATCTTTAGATAGACACAATAGAAGTACATCGGAATGGGCTAGATTTAAGAATATCCCACTAATATGTATCACAAAAAGGACACATTTAAAATCCTTCAAACTAATATACCGTGTTAACCTTTAAAATGCGACAAGTGAATCACATCATATTTAATAGCAACGCTGTCAATAACTGTATAATTTTATATAAGCTTTAAGTATACAAAAATTCTTTGGTTGAGATAGAGGTCATCCAATGACAATATTTATCCTCAAAATTGCGGTTTTCCTGACGAATGTGCTTTTAACATAGGAGGCGCTTATTCCAGTAAAAAACACGCTGGCAATAAAGTGTGTACAAATGTAGCCGAGGCTCATCAGTTGACGTCGAGTAAATGACATCAATCACATTTAACAAAGTTTGTCGATCATTTTATCGTGTAAACAAAAAATGCGAATGTAACGGACGTTTAAGATTATCGGTGTATTGTTATTCATATCAAAGATCAATTATTGACTGGGAATCTATATAATAGTATATTATATCCATTGGCAGGACAACCTATTTACCAAGACGCAACCTCGGTCAACATGCCTTTCTGCCAGTGAATTTGATATCGTATTTAATCATTTTTAATGCTTCTGCAGTCATTAATAGTATAATATGCTTCCAGTTACAGATAAATTTATCAATAAACATCAATTAATAAAATCCTGATTAAAATTAATTTCATATGCTACAAGATAACATTTTGATGTAAACGGCAACAAAATAACAATTATCAACAATATTACACTTTTAAAAAAGACCTGGTCTTGTTTAGAAGGGCTCTCCCCAATGGTCGTTTAGTCTGATATTACTTGTATTATTATGATGCTACTTAACGATGTTTTACTTGCTGTATTGTATAAAACTTGTGTTCATTAGATTACAAGTATTTGCCTCACTGCTACATGTATCTGCTTTATTTAATGTGATGTAGCAGCTTTAATAACTATTTCACATGTATTACAGTTGATAGACATATCAGTCCAATCATTCCTAGTTGTATTTGTTTTAAGTATTGGTCAGCGCCTTTTATGGAATTTCAATTAACGGCATATTGATAATAATTCGTATTTTTTATCGAAAAGCAAACTCCTCTTTCAATATGTATCCATATAAAAAAACAAGAGCTTTTGCATATTGATGTCATCAAAAGATGGTTAAACACCTATATTTTAAAGTGATTGCTGTTAATACCAGTATATTTTGCGAAAATGAACAATGTTTGTAATTTGAAAAAAACTAAATGCTGTTTTTAATCCGCATTTTTATTGTGCATTCCTGTTTGTCAGTATGTGACCAATTTATGTAAGTGTGTAAACTAAATTTATTACATATTTTAATAAAACCGCAAGATATTGTTTTATTTGTTTGCAATACCAGTTAAATGCGTGCTCTTATTATTTGGTTTATCGAGAAACATTGCAATTTGCACATCATATATAATATTTAATACATATTTATCCATCACAAACTAAAGTACTTACCTTAAGTGTAACCCGTAAACAACAGGTGAACAATTATCGCCAAACTTGCGTGTATTTATATGGTCTGCGCGCATTGCTTTTGCGACTTTTGATCACGTGATGTAGTACATTGGTGATTTCCAATAACATTGGCCATAGACGCGATGCACTGAATGAGGTGTGAGTTATTACATTCAATAGCAAATTAAACAATTCAAATACATATATGATGGCATTGTATATATTACTATTACTATGTGGTTTATTCAATCATTTCCATGAACATTACTTTATTGATTACGACTTGAAATTGTAATCATATCAATAACAAAACGAATCATCGCTATAGCGAATCTGTATTTGAACAAAATATTTAATAATAAACTATTATAGAGGAATTATCTGACAATGTGCGCATTTCCAGCATATAATGCAAGTTTTACCATCTGGATCATTAGACTCCGAGTACTAAGCGGAAACAAATTATTATTCGAATGTAATTTGACTCACTCGTACATCAATGATGCCGAGTGACCTAACAATATGCAAATGTACAACTAGTTGAATACCGCATGTAAAGTGTCATCAAATGCGCATTATAAGTTATTCCTATTCCGCACAGAACCGTATAACGTGTTAAAAAATCCCATTATGTGCTGCATATAAATTGTCATTAAATTCGGATCATTACTGATTGACAGTTTTCGTGAAAACGAATTATTATTCAAGGGCTTTGTTCAATATAACTCCATGAAAGTCACTGCAGCGGAATGGCCTTATATTATGCGCATATCAACCATGTAGGGATACCTTATATAAAGTTTCATGGGTTTTGGATCCTGGGTTCATTTGATCTAATGAAGAAACGTATAAGTCATAAGCAAGTGTCGTAATATCACCAAAGTACAATATGTGCCTAAATACATGTAATTATAGCTGTACAAAATGAAAATATATGGATGGTCAACCAATAGGAATTCTGCATACGAAGTTCCATCAAATTGGAAATATAATGCCCGAGAATAAATTCGTAATTGATCGATGTGGTGTAGTTCATAGTAGGTACCCATGTGAGGTTACGGGTTCGATCCCCAGTCTGGGACCGATCTTTACACATATCATTAAGTACTGGTTTTACTCTGTAAAGGTATTCGAGAGCGACTCAAAAAGAGGTGTGCTTTCGATGCAATCGAGCTAAGATTAAGAAGTTAAAACAAAATTAAACTTGAACATGAGTTATTTTACAAAGGTCAAAAACTCCCGGATAATTAATCGGAGCGTTAGGACCTGAGAAAACGGCCACATTCACATTCAAAGGATAGCACTATCAAATCCTGAGCACTTATGTCTGAGATCCCGAGTGAAAATTAAAATCCATACAAAAACGACGTTTCAATAATCATAGTGAAGTAACTCCTCTAATAATGGTTTGAACGGAACGAGATGACAACACGGCGCATGTCCACTCTTTAAATTTGCTGCATATGACGTTTCATCGAATTCAGATCTTACGTATCAGGAATCTCGCACGGATACGGAAAATGTTTCGAACGGAAAGACGGAAGAACGGACGGAAGAACGGACGGCCCTCAAGTTGGACGGAAACGATTAACGAGAACATTGGATTCAGACCCTGAGAGAAACAATTCCTTGAATCCGGACGGACGGATAAAGCGGCGACTTCAACTTCACACTTTCGCGAAACCTAAAATGCAAACCCATACTTGCCTTTGCCTTACTCACCAATGTGTAGGATTACAAACACCATGTTGAGTGAGGTCAAGTTTTGTTTGCTTCCATGATGAATGGTAAACCTGCACACGACATAATCGATACATCATTTAAGACGCCATCGTTGATCAATTAACAAAGAAATAACTTATTTGTTACAGAAAACAATACGTTCAACGTTAATTTAATTCCATAAGAAATACGAAAAAAGCCAACATTTTTAGGCATATTACTGTTGTTGTTTTTTTACCTCTAACGTTGTTTTCAATCAATGCCACTAACATCATTACGTTATTCGAGAATATTCTAAATTATTTTTAAAAATAATTTAAATGGAAACTCACCTATATCATTTGACCCAAATATTCTAGGTACATGTTTTCGAAGGATATTATTATTATAAAAACAAAACAAAACTGCTAACTATTTTCATCCGATTTTATTTCAAAATGGTTAGACTCTCGAACTCTCTTGAAATGATTGATGCAATCAAGGAATCATGCACGCACGTGCATTTTTTTGCAATTGGTTTGCATTCAGCATCAAAGCGCTGACAGCATAGAAAGACAGTTTGTGAAAAAGAAACTTCAATGATGTGAATCTTTCGCAACTATTTATTTGATAAAGAACTTCAATTTGAACGTTGTACATGCCAATTTTTAACAAATCATAATTAGACGGAAATCGTTCAAATATTTAAGCAAGCATCCAGCTGAATAGACATTTGTCATTTCAACACGCACATGGTTGAACTGTAATAACGACGCTGGAACGGTGTTACAGTATTTATGAGTATTTACAGTATTTATTAAGAAAATAGGTTGTGGAACATAATTGTGGTTTTCAAAACAAAGAGAAAACAATCAACGTCAAGCTAATGTTTTTTACATTAAGTAGATCCATATAAACGGCAGCTTTATACAAGCAATAGTAAGCAAACTCATGCACGTGTAAAATATGCCCACGACGGAAAGCCACTGCTAACCGAATGTAATACACAATTACTAATGATTTTAGTATTATTAAAATACTATTGACATTATACATATTAGAAAAACTACCGTTCTCCAATATATCTCATAGTTTTAACACATCTGAACCAATTTTTAATTCAGCCAAAATATCATTACAACAAATGGTGTGATCAATTTGTATAACAAGAGGGTCATGATTCCCTAAACGTACTTAGATAAGACCAACGTGAATCAATTATCAAGAAATGGTGACCAAGTTTTGTTTTTTCTTTGAGGCCTACATTCAAGCTTGGCTTAGACGTTGTCAAGATAGACGGCCTAAAAATTGTCAAGATAAACATTCTGTTTGAATCACACATGTCAATACAAGAGTGATAACTAGGTCCTACTACGATTTCACTTGGTGACTTGGTGTTTTACCTTATCTGAACAAGATTCAAACCTGACATGGATATACTACGACTCACATTAACTTATGTGGATCCAAGATTGGTGAAAAGGTTTTCCGAAGATTTGACCAAGTTAATACGTGTTGACCCCGCTTAACCCAGATTAAACTGCCCTAGTTAATATTAAATTTAACATTACATCCAAGTTCTTTTTTTTAAATGGGTCATACATGTGGCTTAAAAAGTGGTTACACAGTTGTTTTTTCTAGATTTGACCAAGTTTTTTTGACCTCACTTAATCCAGATAAAAACTTGGCCTAGATAATGTAAATTTAATAATATGATGAAGTTTCATAAAGAATGAACCAAAACTGTGGCCTCTATAGTGTCGTTACGAGTGTTAATTTGACGCCCTGGTAAGCAAAGTGCACGACGACAGACTGCTGACAATCGCTCTGTACCATTTGCTCCGTTGGGCTTATTATTGAGTAAATAGGTAACTTCTATAGTGTTTACAAGGTGTCACTAAATAAATTGAAGGAAAAATGATCAGGTCCACACTTGTTATTTTTAAACAGATCTGAAAAGTTTATTGAACTCGGTCGAGATATCATTAAAACAAAGTTGTTTAATCCGTTTCAGGTAAATCGTTTTATAGATGAGGGCGTTGTTGCTACTCAAAATAATTGCATTTGTAATTGGACCAACTCAAAATCCGAGCAGCCGATCAGCCGTCAGATAGAGTGACTCCAATATCACATCTCCCTTTCAGACGGCGGTTGACGGTTTATCAAAAAATGTTTCGACAGTTTAAAACATACAGTTTATGCAACTACAACAGATTCCACAATTTCAAAATGTATTCAACCATAATATCAAACGTGCAACGTTATAATAAAGTAAACATACAGCAAACGTTGTCCATAAACTTCTTTTTCGTTCAATATAAAGCCCAAGTCTCACTATTGCCGGTGTAGCCCCGGTTCATCCCGGTTTGATAGAGCCGGTCGACCGGCGACTACCGGGATGATCGATGGTTATTTTTT
>VMBQ01000172.1:666181-730367 GCA_007657795.1 Dreissena rostriformis
CCGAACAAAAAAATATCCGAAATCACATGCAATGGAGATAAAAGCTTACAGCCAAATTAATAATTTATTGCAGAAGTGATTAGAGCGGCGGAAAGCGCATATAATTAAACTGCTGTTGAGCAATATAATTGAATCAATCACACACATACTTAACACATAGGGTTTGACGTAAATTGCAATTTATTTTAATCCTATTCGAAATATAAATAAAGGGCAGTAACTGGCTTATTGATCCCAACGTAAAATATTTTTCAGAAAGTAATCAAGGTATAAAAAAACAACATTTTTACATCCTCTGTTATGTCGTCGATAAAAAAACATGGAGACAAAAGCTTCTCACTCGGCGTATACGCACAACATACGCGGCGTCCATTTTGGTTTCGACGTCACTACGACTGCTACTTACGTCTCGTAAACTTACGAGTGAATTCTACGATATCGTTAATTACGAAAGTTTATTGAAACGCAAAATGGTAAGTTACGATAATCGCAACTGGTTTACGAGTCGTAACATACTTACGAGAGCTTATTGAAACAGTCCCCTGATGTCTATCATATTTTAGTTTTCAATAATGTTATTCAAAATGTTTCTATTTCAAGAATGAGTATAAAGGTTTCCATTCTTTTTATCTAATAGTGGGTTAAGAACAGTATTGAAATCACCACCGACTATAATGTTTTTATCTTGGTTATTAATTATAAAGCATTGTAATGTTTCGTAATATGTGGAGTCTTCTATGTTAGGGCCTTAAACGTTGATTAATGTTAATTGTGTTTCGTATATGTTGATATCTATACTTGCTTGTCTGCCAATTATTATTTCGTTAAAGTTATCGACTGTGATGCCTTTATTATTTTTAATCAGAAAGGCAATACCTTGTTTATTAGTTTATTGTCCACTGAGATAGATGTCTCCGTCCAATTCATCTTTTAAGGTTTGTGCTAAAGTATGTGTTAAGTGACTTTCCTGTTATAGGCATTAACTTTATTTCTTTTCGTCTAACCATTTGAAGATTTTTATGCGTTTGTCTTTATTATTTAGACCTTTTACATTCAAAGTACATAATTTAATCATTTAAAAAGATGGTGGGTGATGTATATGATAATTTATGTGTGCTTGTCCAGTTAGTTTCTATTTTAAAACATAGAGAAGCATATTAGGTATTAATCCTAAACAATAAGTTAAGTGTAATAGAAATGTGGGTCAGATGAGTACACTCTATACAAAACATCAAAATCCAAGTCTCAGCAATGGATGTTTCATAAACAATACATTGTATTTTGCTAAACAATATCATCTGTGAGAACGTAAATTCTTCTATATGCAACCAACTATAGATTAGTAATAAACAACAAAAAACATTATATGTACAAAAACAATACAACTATTTTGTTGAGGGATGGTGACTAAACACTGTTTTGCCAACATCGTATAATTTAAGTAGTGATCTGAGAAACGATATGTATATGGGTAGTTTTTTTTATTTGAAAACCTTTTCTCACTATAAAAAATTCCTTCTCGTAATTACGAGTAACAATTTTACTTAGCATTCAATAGAAAGGTTTTGTTAAGAACAAAGGATTCATAATTTTCCTCAAACAAGCGTTTCTCTAATACTTAAACATAATCTATATTTCGAACGTTGTTTAGGGTTCTTTAATGTTTAACTACAGTTCTTCTGTAAAAACTGTTTTATTGTTTAAAATTGTCATGTTTACAACTTTCTTTAAAGTTAGTCTATCCACAAATTTGCTATTATTGACATCAACATTTAACAAGTCACATGTAACAGCTAACAATGGTCATATTTACAATATTATATTAAGTTTGTCGATCCACCAATTTGCTATTATCGACATCAAATTTTAACAAGTCACATATAACCGCTGCACTCCCCTTCCAAATAACCGGATGTATGGTGTCGACTCAATAATAATTAGCTTGGCTTACAATAATAACTAAACATGAATATTGCAATGACAAAATATTTATCCTCATACAAACATTGTTGTGCATTATTATTTGTTAAAAGGTTCACGACAGTTAGACTAGACCTATGCAACCACTGTATTTGAAAATCATTATATTGATACATCTGTATATCGTCAATTTTTGTTAAACAAACTAATGCAACCAGTACACGTTTAAGCACAATGTAACCTTGGAAAAATAGCAAATTTCAAAAACACACGAAAAGTGCTAAGATCAAGAGACATATTCTTAAAAGTTATAAACGCCAACAGAACGTGTTGTTAAGATGTTAATTGAAAAAGGTACATTGGTACGTTCGTATGTCCGTCGCTGTGTCGATCCGAATATACGAAAACGAAATATGCTTAGATCGACTGACGTGTACTCGCACTTTTCATTTAATAAGGAGAAATGTTTTAGCATTTTGAACCTATGTTATGTTACTCTAGTCCTCTCATTTTGAATGTATCCAGCTTACAGTTACTCTAGTTCCGAAAATAAGATGAACTAGAATCACCACCGGATGTGTTTACACTAAAATATCAACATTATAAGCGTATTTATCTTAATAGAAGTGTTTAAATTTTTATTAAAACAAAAGTGATTACGAAAAATTGGTTGCCCAATTTAGAAACAAGTTTAATGGCAACAGAAGTGAAGTGTAATTCTAGAGGAACTACAATATACTGACTACATTTATGTGCGTGTATAACACATATTTTCGGTGATCTATATTCTAAGCACCGCACGCTACATATATAAGTATAGATCAATGTTCATAAGTGTGGAATTATAACAATGCAGGTGTAATATGTCTAGTATCAAGAATAAATAAGCATGTACACCTAAACTGACAAATAATAACCTTCAACACAATATTAATGTTTTACACTTAATTTACTTACCTTCGCCTGGATTGTATGGTATTTAACATGAGTTGTCCATAAACGTGTTCTAAAGCAGAACTTCACTTATATAACATCATGGAATTCAAATCATGTGTGTAATGCTTTATTTTCAAAATTCAATAATAATCGGCTCATGTGCTATCAATTGTTTTAAGTAAAGCAATGTTTAAAAGAACAGAAACAGTTCATACATGTAAACACGAAACATGTTATCAAATTAAGTTTATTTGTGTTTGTATAAACTATCATTTTATGCAAATTGTCACTTAAATGGGAACAGAAAACTGAAGAAAAAGTTCATCAATACCTCTTTACTGCCCTGAAACAGAACCGTATATTTATGTTTAATATTTACGATACATTTGTTTGTGTAAAACACATTGTCTTAGGTATAATGTTAACATTTATGCCAAGATATGTTGAAGTCATGCTATACATAAGAGAAATACAGCTCAAACACACTATATTTAAACATTATGTTATTGTTTGACTTTTGACCTTGAACTATGACGTTGATTTGTTTAAAAAAAAACTGTCTGTTTTTATGTTAAACATTTTCTTAATGTAAAACATTTGACATTGAACTGGAATTTGTATAACAGACAATACCCCAATCTTTCCCCTGGGGGAGGAAGCTTGGTATTTTGTCTGCCCATGGTCTAGGAATGTTCACTACCAAAGTCTGGTTTACAGTCTTGATGTAACAAGAGTGAGCTTCCAATGCTCAACAGCACTGCCTGTATTCACGAATATACTTATTTAAGGTCGCCGTAGCGTGGTGGATATGGTGACCGCCTAACGACCGGGAGGTCACAGATTCGATCCCCAATGTTCGAATGTTCTTTAGATCTCCCCCAAGTACTGGTTCTAGTCCCAGAAAACGGACTCGAGCGCGTTTAAAATAAGCCATTGGCTTTCGATGCAATCACACTTAAATAATTAGGTTTAAACTAAATTAAGCTAATAACCTTATGCGTGACTTAAGTTCTTTTTTCAGTTTTTTTAACATGTTTTATCAATGTTTGTGTTGCATGTTATATATAACGCTTAGAGGATTTTAATAAAGACATGTTTTTGAAGCGCATTTCAATCATTTTATTCATATTGTAACATGAATCGGATAATGTGACGACATGGTCATTGTTTGTTAATTGAAAATAATTTATTAAATATGAACTGGTTCTTAAAATACAGTTGTCATCTTGTTTGCATAGCTTATGAAAATCAAATAAAAACTGACCTATAGGTGATATTAAAAACATTTTATCTCTAAAACATTTATAGGATACTATGCTTGCCGAAAATTACACACTCATTGGCCATATTTGCGTTGAGAAATAATGTGTATGTTTTGTTTTTGATTTAAACATGCGATTTAAAAAGGAATACTTTAATTTTTGAAAGTGAGCTGTTTCATATTTGTACGCATTGGCGAACAACTGCATTACCATCAGCACTTTGAAGTTATATAAAGCGTAATTCGAAATTTCCTGATGCTTACTATTTTAAACAATTATAAAAACAAACTGTACAGAATAAAACTTATTTATTTATGTTTGTTAAATGCAGTTCGTATGCATATGCATGATTGTCGTGATCCTGGGAGCGTTCTTGTCTAAAAACAAAACAGTTTTATATAAACGCTAAGGGATTATTTAAAATTTCTGAAAAAAAATCGAAAATATATTTGCAGTTGAGTTTCGCTACGTTTCCGCTTGATGTCGTATGGCAAGTTGTCTGTCAATAATATACTGTCTTTTTCAAGTATTTGCGAAGTTTTTTCCTGGTAATGAAAACGTTTGAAGTATATAATAACATATCAACTGAAAGGATTTAAATTTATAGCAACATTTACTGTAATTTATGTTATCGTTGCGTGGTTGATCGAAAAGAAAGGTCGTATTAATGTTGAATTTTCGAAACTGTTGAGGCTAACATTTGATATTTCATTATTACAAGTTAAATAAACATATCAGTCAACAAGTGTTTCACACAATGAAGAGGTTTTAAAATCGAACTGCACTTATTATTGAATAATGTATTAGAACTTGATTAAAATACCCAGCCTTCGAAATAATCTCATCTTGTTTTGTAATGTTGATTGTAATTTCCTCTGAAACAGCATTCGGAATTAAGATAAAATAAAACAGCATAAACAATCAAGCGAATGTTTTGGAGCTCCTATCTTTTGAATTGACCGTTGCAAGGCTGTTACCCACAGCTCTGTTCATGTCAGTTCGTTTGATATGCAAATATGTGAAACAGTTTTACTTATCTTTGCCGTCATATTTCTCTGAAATCATTTTATAATTGTAGCAATAAAAAAAAAAGATTATATACACCATAACTGATTGATATGTATTATTGATGAGACCTGTAATATTGTATATATTTACATATACAAACCAAAGTTACTAACGATCGATGACTGAAACGAGCGTTATTGAATTATGGTACCAAGGTCCGTGAACTTTGCTGGGCAAATGCCCGTTACTCCGTGAAGATTACAGGCTTGTATCAGGTCAGATCGATGACGAGTAGGTCACGAGGGTTGTTATCGTGTTTTTTTTACAATTTGACCCAACATTTGTAAAAATATTGCAAGATATGTACATTTCCCGAACGAACATTCATTTCTGCGTTTAATAAGACCAAGTTCATGGAAATCGCTGAACATTTGATGAAGAAACTGCCGTTCTACGCGATGCACCCTATATTCGGGTTCTTTTGGGTTAAATATTTGCTATGTATATATAAATATTTTATGGTGATTTTTTTTCTTCCAGATAAGTCGATTGTTTGTTATATTTTTCATTCAAAATGATGTTTATATTTATCTATATTACACGCTAGCCACCTGTGGTAAAATCCGTACTAAAATAATCATCAATTTAAATCGACACAATGATAATAATAAAAGCGTATTCACGCTTTTTATCGACAATTATGAAAAACCCGTGTATCGCTAACATAGTACTTAAAATAACTGATGATAGCAACAGCATGAATTTTGAATTGGCAGCGAACTAATATGTGTTATTAAATTTGCCGATAATAACAGTTTGTTAGTAGTTTTTTTTTATGTTTTGTTTCGAAAACACGAAACTCGGATAACAAGTCCGTGTAAGAAACCATTTTCTTATTTCTTATCATAATGCATTAAACGACAATTACCGTCATCTCATTCGCATTTTTAACCGCTTTTGTAATTATGAACCACTTGGTTCATTGCAATTCACTGAAGCTTGTTTAATGCACTTAGGCATGTTGTGCACTTAGTGATACATCAACGACATTAATATACGTGAACGCACAAGGTTATGATATACGCTAAAGTCACGCAACATTTTGTGTACACGAGACACAACGACAAATATACATAACCAGAGAAAGCTGTTTTACTCATTAAATATATGGTTTTATACCTATTTCACTTGATTGCCATTATAATTATTTACAGTGTATCCAATATTCAATGCTACTGATTCAACGCCTCTAATTCTCTTATTTAGTACGGTTCGGCCACACATAGACTTTTGTAAGCAAAGACATTAGACACAGGTCGCCAATCAATTGACAGCAATCATTTACTCTGCTCATCGTTTCGTTTTCTTTATTGGAATAGACGGAAAATGCGTTGGCTTGACCATTTACACATAAATTAATATTTTAGGCAACACACAAAGAGACATACATAAAACCATTGAATGCAGTGCTTCAATACACTATGCATTTTATATACACATAAAAATATAGTTAGCAAATCAGGAGATAGCAATTGAAAAACATCGTTAAAACAGTATTTATAAATATTTCTGATTTATGTTTCACTTAATTTACATAATATAATATTTATAGAAGGACAGGAAATAATATATTTGTTTCATATTTAAATTTATTAACAGATTACAGCATATAAATGGTATTCAGACTCAACACCATTGCACGAGAATTGTCTGCACACTGTATTTTTTGTTCAATATTTATAATATGCTATTTTATCACCCTACTGTGGCGAACAATCACCCAAACACGATCCTCGATGAATGCATGTACATTGTGCGCGTTACTCTGTTTTATATTCCATTGTGTGAGGCATTTCAAATGCCCCTCTTTTAGGTGAATTGCCTGTTGTACATAACGCTAAATGTACAATTTTTGAGGATTCATTACGTCAGCATGGTGGACTTGTTCAAAGATTGGTGGATTGCTTATTTCGAAATGTCGTGTCATAGATGTCATAGTGAGATATCATAGATACGTGTTCGTTTATTGGTATCATAATTTGAATAAACTGCTTACCTGTGTTCTTAAAAAAGTACTCGCTGTTTGAAATTGAATAATTTGAGTGTTTATGTTATGTTCGTTAATACTTATGTAAGCACGTGGATAGATTACAAAATATTTAATGAACAATTTGTTAAATAATTGTCAGGACTGTCAAGAGGTGTCAGTAATAAGCTTTTGATCCGGACGACCCAGGTTCGAATCTTGGTGGGGGCAACATTTTTTTAAATCGTTTTTAGTTCATAATTATTTTTAGGTTGTAACACTTGAGATCGTTAATTACTTCTTCTATATCAGGTTGAGGAATTTTATAAAAACTTTCAAAACTGCCCACAATTTGTGAACGTTTATTACATACGAAATGTCGTCTCCTTACGTCTATCAGTTGTGGTAATTTATCTTTAAAAAAGCATGATAAAGGCCAGCATTAAACTCCGAACAAGCTTTTTTTTAAAGGCCACATTTTATATTTGAACTATTAAGTGTGATCTTGCCTTGTCGTCTCAAATTGCATTATTATATAAGAATGCAATGACTTGGAAACAACCTTTCGCAAAAACTGTCAGACGGACAGATTAACAGGAGTACAGGCGGACAGTGCGACTGCTGTATGACCCCTAATGCGAACGGGGCGTGACATCAATCAAATCTCGAATAACAGAAACAGACACATGATGCACATAAGTAAACTGAACACTGATCAATAGACTACAATCAAAGGAGTGTTACAGCTTCAATCCTATATTCAGTTTTAAAAGGAGTTTTCTCTTATATGTTACGAACGCATAATTGATTACTTGAGAGGTAACACGGTGTGTGTAAGATCTAACCCATTGACCTTGTTTTTATATTGCCACATATTCGACATCTGCCTATATATTTTCAAGATAAACAGATGCTCAAGTTGCCTCAAGATTGGGTCATAAATACGGCCTGTAGTCTGTTTGCTTTTAATAATGTTCAATAAACACATCTGGTTTTATTGTGAATTCGATTTTACAGTACTGCCCTTATAATAATATTTGACTTTGTTACTGGTGACGTACTCGTGTCATCGCTTCTGAATTACGTCATCCGATCTACTTTAACTGTTTCGGCTACATGCGTTAGTCATCGGGTTTATATCGTTTAACTCTATTAATATTATTTCTCTGATGGGCGTTTCTCGATTTATTTTAAAGCTTTGGTTTATTAATTTTGAATAATATACGCGTGTATAGATTACACAGCTTTTATCATTGCTAATTTAATTTTCGTTTTGATAAATTATCGCCTTATTCTCTACGGTTATTCTTTTTTTGGTATTTTTTATAGTATATTACAGGCACATAAACAACCAAGCTATGTAATATGGATCTTTGACACCCAATATTGCTGCTTCGTCCTGTATTTGCACGATGATGATCTGAAATATTAACTATTTGCTGCTATATTCTTTAATGTTTTTTTTGTAAAGAGAAGGGATGTAGTTGATACTTCTTCGTAATTTCATTTCATCGTGCCTCAGAAATGTTGCTCTGGTCTGCTTCCTTCCATTGAGTAATTAAATGGTAATTCAATTGAATGCGTTTTATTTCCAATTGTATAACTGTTTAATTTGAGTTGCAATGCTTTGAGGTTAAATTTTATTTACATGTATATGTATCATGAATATTGCTGGGCCAAGTGTGAGTTTGAGCGCTTTAAAACCGGTTTAAACCTCCAGTGCTTAGCATTGACCTTTCCAAGGCGGTGACCCCAGCTTTATATTACTATGTGTGTATGTTGTTGCGTAGTATGCCGTACTGTTTTGGTAATTGGTCACTTGCCACAAATAAAGGAG
Source organism: Dreissena rostriformis (assembly GCA_007657795.1). Classification (NCBI taxonomy): domain Eukaryota; kingdom Metazoa; phylum Mollusca; class Bivalvia; order Myida; family Dreissenidae; genus Dreissena; species Dreissena rostriformis. The sequence goes on from VMBQ01000172.1 coordinate 675,171, forward strand.
CACGAACGTGCGTATAGTAGGAATACAATACTGCTGAAGAAACTGGAGTTTTACTTCTTTATACTGTTGGGTGGTTACGAGCATTTTTACTAAATATTTAACCTTTGTTGTTTGACAAGCACATACCTGATTTTAACTTGGCTTAGATATTGTTCACACAAACAGTCTGACCAAGTTTTATCAAGATTGGATGAAACACATGCCATGTAGAGTGGTATCTAAAAGTTGACGATGCAAACGACACACCGCAATCCATACACTGGACATCCCACGATTACGGACGACGGAAATAATCTGAGCACAATAGCTCACTTCGTGATAAGAAGAACTAAAAAACGAATATTATTGGTACATAATGAAACTTTAATTTAACGGCACGTTTTCAATAGCGGGATATCCGTGTACTCGAAGGTAGTTGGCATACTTACATCGGATTCGACGACGAACATAAAACTAAATGTTTTCGAAAGCCATAGATTATTATCTGATTTTTAATTGCAGACCATCTATGGATTTCTCCCTCTTAATGCAAATATATATAAACATGTAACTATGTATTTATTTGATAAATGTGTTTTATTGTACTATATATTTGATTTATTTAAAACTGGGTACAATGATACATGGTGCGTACAATAATATACGCGCAATCTGTGCGGTAAATTTAAACGTTATATTGAGACATGAGTTAAACCCTATGTATCGAAGCAATACCAGACGTAGTTTGAGGCTGTTGTGTTCTGTTTGAGAAAAATGCGTTTAACAATAATGAAATGACTGTTCATGGCATGTTCATGTGTAATATGTCAAATTCGGCACGATAACTATCACCACGCCATTAGCCTTCTTCGTCTTATTACTTCACTAACTAATGCAAAATTGTGACTAAGGATAGAATCACAATTATGGAGTTGAGTTCAAACATAATCTGTGCATGATATGGAAGTGTTCAATTACCTGAACACTATTTACGGTATTAGGTACAACGATCTATTGTACTTTCTCTCGAAAGTAATTGCGTGAGCCTACAATTAAAGAGTTATTTCATGCAATTTCTAGTAAATCGTTTATTCGTGTTCAATACTTGATTTTTGTTTAATAAATGGGTCCTTCGTGTAGCTCTTATTCAAAAATAAGGGTCGGCGCTGATGGGCTAATTATAAATAGTTTTATTCGATGTATAAGCGAACTATCATAAAGAATGATATATAGAATTGTAGCGTACATTATTTGCTTTATGTTGATGTAAATGGTGTAACTGTAATATAAAAGAATGTGTTTTACAAACAAAACGTCTACGTTTTGTAATCCTCGTGAACTATATTATCAAATTTAGTTGTAGATGTACTGATGCGTTTTACAGGATAGCATGTTTCATTTGGAGTTATATAAAGACATGATGAGCGTTTATATTTTAATGAGATAAAAGCACTTGCTCTATTTGTTCATGGGCGCATCCAGAGTTTAATTTAACGTCGTTTTCGTGTTCCAGTTCTCACGACTCTGATTTTCGTACTTCGAGTTGTTCGATAACAAACCATATAATTATATACAACTTATATAACTTGTATTTTGCAATAAGGTCTCGGGTTAGCAACCAGAAATTAAGTCTGTAAAATGCATTAAATACGAAGTAAAAAATATTTGTTGACGTTAATCATCTGAAAGTTCATATTTAGGTTAAATTGCGTTACGTCATGATTTTGAAAAAAAAACACGGAACCGCTGTTTGTGGGTGTAATGAACTTGATTCTGCAAATCAAAAAATAGCGAAACAAATGTATCATTTTTGGATGTGTTTATGCATTTTGTGAACGAATAACATCTCATTAAAAACGATTGCTGAGTTTTAATTATGTACGCTCTATATTCGCAATAAAATTTATATTGCTTTTGTTGTACCGTATTTGTGTGTCTTAACAATAGCAAAGCGCAAAAGAAACAAGGAACCATTGGTAATCATTACACAAGTACAGCTAAAAGTTGTACAGGGGATAGTGCAGCAGCGATACAGGGGCTGTTCACAAGCAAGATGTAGATTGACAAACATATACACACACACATATATATATATATATCAAACATCCCGTCAAGTGTTACTAAGCTTAAACAATGCTTTTCAGTACAGACACGATACGGGTGAATTATAACAAAATTTCAAGACTAAATCGTTTGCGAAAGAATCAAGTGACATAGATTTTTATGTTGACATATCCTGTTCCAGATTCCAATTTTTATTCTTACAAATGTATTTTATTCCGGACGAACCTAACATTTGTTATTTAGTTATGCATTTAAAAAATAATTCAGTAAACAAAGAGATAACTTACTTAAACAGTCCATACCAATTATATTGATATTTCACTGTATCCGTAAACACAAACCCGGACACATAACATATGTTTATATTAAATGGATATTATCCCATCATACTGGGGCCTCAGTGGGAAATTTACTGTTGAATCGTTTATTAAGATATGAATATTGACATGAAATTACGGTTAACATCAGGTATGTGTATTATGAAAAGATGATTCACACTTTACTGAATGAAAACAAAAGTCTACTAGTAGATGGGTCGAGAGTATTATTTCCTTATGAATTTAAGGTTTAAACTGTGCATACAGTCCCTACAGAAATTTGCGTGAACAACAATTACAGGTTTATTTTGTTTTTATGTTTCATAGCGAAGTTCAATGCTAGTATAAGTGTACAGGTGGCATACTGCAGTTGACCATTTGCACAACGATAGCGTTTATGAGATGTTTTTTTTAATATCCCATTATCTTACATAAACCGTAATACATAGCTGGTGTCATTTGTTTTGTAAATGTTAAGTCAAATAACTGTACATAAAGAGAACTTTTAAGCACGTCACTATAAAGGATACCAAATGTTAATGTTATAATTATTATGATATTGTCATTAAAATAGACTGTGTTCCTCTAATTTCTTGTTTTTATGCAAATAGAAGAACAACAAAAAATACTTAAAGCATATTTGTTTTATGAATTATCAATGTCTATTTGAAATATATCAGTTGATTTTGTGTCGGTTTCATGTGAAAACATTGAATTTAATTATGTTTGACCAAGTTGCTATTCAACAACCTAGACTCCGTATAATAAACCAATAATTTCTATACAAATGTATTTCTTTTATTTGAAGTAGCGAATACATGTCTTCGGGAGATAAAGGATTAAATCTCGTATCGATATCAAGATACAAGCAGACGACAACAGTCCATGCGTGAAATCGATTTCAAATGTTACTTACTTTCTGACGTCACCAATACGGTATACAAGCTCGTGTTTCACTTAACTCGTCCTTTTGCGAAATATCTTTGGCTGAAAAAAACACCAACCCGCCCATAGAGATTTCTGTTAATAATGTTTAACCTTTTTTGTTATGTTCGAATGTACTGCCGAGATATTTATTACAGAATGGCTGTTAATTTGTTGCAAGCAACCACGGCACACGTTCGGGTTACGTTTATTAACTGTACTCAAGACACAAAAAATACGGTACAAAGACTCGTGGGGGAAGACGTCGGTTCAATCGTCGGGCCTCCAATTATAGATAGCGGCGGCGCCATTGCATGGATACATGGTCATCGTCCAGAAGTAGATCAATATCCAGGATGTCGCCGGGACCCGACTTCGGTGAATGGACATAATAGGGTACACAGTGTCATCCAGTGTGTTTTAGTGTTTCTGCTACTTAACGTGCCGTGTACAAGTGCTGTGATTTGTGCCTTCTTGAAACGAAATGAATGCGTCTTAATATGTCATGTTGTTGCCGCATAATTGTTATTGTTTTTACCACGACAGTTCATTTTTAAGATCTATTACGACCTGACACCACTAATTTACTTCATTCCAATATGTAATTTAGGCGGAAATTCTATGTATTAGATGTGATCAGAAGAATTACAATTATAAATATGTAACCATATAATGATATTTATACGTCCGGGGGAGGTTAACTTAGCATTTTGTCGTCATATATCACGTAGTGTTAGTCTGTGTGAGGATGGCACGAATGTTTTCAAAATTATTATCGGTATAGTATGGGTGTTCTAGTATTCGCTCGATGGCACGGCATGCTTAGACATACCTGGAATAGCTTGCCTTGGCTTTGGAAATGTGTGTGGCTTTGCGAATATTTGACTATATATTGCACTGAACAATCTGCGGCACAGAGTACCGAGCATTTTTTTGCCGATTGCCGTGGTCTTAGCGATTGCGCGTGTATAATGATATCTCTTTCCGAACCAGCCAGATGTTCGTTGAAATAGGAATTGCATAAATACATGTGAGAATGTTGTGGAGCTCTTGCAAAATAACATAGAATGCGGTGCATTATCTGTTGGCGATGATTGCATAAACGAGAAGCTACATCAATAGTTCAACTTGGGTATGGGCTATCTTTAGGGCAGTACTTCTGGTCGCCTCCGCGACATGCCTCAGTTGTAGTGCTAGTCTATAGTTGAGGCTTCATTTACTTTAGTGCTAGTCTGGTGTAAATTATATTCCGCCATTTGGTCATTAAATTTCATTTATCCTTTTGTATTGTTCCGTTCACGAATTTTTTATTGTTCAAAGATAGAATATCAGAATGTGTTTACGTAATGCAACACATTAACAAATTATAATAAAACTGTATCTGACAAAGTTGTCTTTTGTAGTAATTATTCATCAATTCTTGCTCTTGTTAATAAATATGCGTAGAACAAGTGGATGTCGACAAAAAAATAAGGGGTCCATTTGATAAGTAGGCTACTGTAACCGAACGTTCATGACATATACAAACGCTAAATGATGATTACACTTTATGATCCACATAACTCTAACCGGATGAATGAGTCGAGTCTTGGTTAAGATAAAAATCATTTTACATAAAAAGCAAATGTATTTACAATTTTACAAGTTCAACCCTATGAAGTTCATACTACGATTTTAATTGTAATTTCTAAAATGAAGGAAACAACATTGAACTGTTCAGAACACACGTATGTAATTCGATTACTCGAGAGATGTCGAAACACAATAAAGAACAAAAAGGACATTAGTTAACATTCCCATCAAGAAACCTTTATTTATACAATCACTGCAAATCATTTGAGTGGATTTCTGTGGAAATTCCAAGTGCATTGTATAAGTTTATACACTTAAGACCCTACTACTTATTGCCTGCTGATTTGTTTTACCAAATGTGATGACTTTTTGAACATATTAACCCACACTAAGATGTATATTCTGGCAAAAAATGCAAAATTGATTCTTAATAATTAAGTACCATTTGTACCAAGTAATAATCTTTGTGGAAAAGTGTAACATTTGACATATGGTCCCACTTTTCATTAATTTCTTCTAAGTACCTAATATAATACAGATGAATCAGGCACAGTAGCACCTTTTCCTTCCAGATTGAAGTTAAACTATTTTATGTGCATCATAGTTTAGGGAAATGTTTGATATACAATAAAAACTGTAGTTAATATGTATCCTATTTGCTACTGAGTGTCCTGTTTTAGCTAGAATAGTATTTTGTTGATTATAGTAATATTTACACTACATGCGTTTTGAAGTATTAATTAATCTTGGGCATCTTGAATTCTTGCTTTTGAATTTCACCGAAGTATTCTCCTATCGGATTTGCTAACTTAAAATTTTACGAAAATTTTGGATTGTTAACGAGTTTTTGAAGACGAAAGATATAAGCTGTTTTGTTTTTTTTTTAATTTCAAGACACATTTATCATTTGAGCATGATGCCACTTTGTCAGAATGTTTATTTAGAGAATATATAGGCCGGGTTTAGGGTCACGTACGTCCAAACCCAAGGTCCAAAGGTTGAATCATTTAAAATATAGTTACAACTGTAGAGGCCAAATGTATGACTCAATCATTATGAATTTCGGTAAAAGTCTTTATCTTAAAAAATAATATTTTTAATTTCAATGGGGAACACGTGCTTTCAAAAACAAGGTCACTATGTCAGTTATAAGGAAAACCATCTTACCACTCTAGATTCCCCAAGTATGACTTAACGTTGAGGAAACTTGGTTAGAATGTTTATCTTGACAATAAAGAATATAGGTCACGTTCATTAAAAAAAAGGCCAAAACGTCAAAACTTGTTATAAGCTTAGTCATAAGTTAAGCTTATGACATATGTGGGACCTGTAGGGCAACTAATATTAATATTGAATAAAGGATTGTTTGTAGTTGCTCAACATTTACTGCAACGTTATTCATGATAGTTTAGTTTACTTGTGTATATATTTTGCGTATTTTTGTTATTCAAGCTCGATTTATTTTTCACAGTTTGCCTCGGTGTAGTGAATATAGTGTCCACATGGCGACCGGGACGTCACGGGTTCGTTCCCCACTGTTGAAGCGTTCTTTAGATCTCCTCCAAAGACCCCAAGTACAGGTTTTAGTCATAGGAAACGGACTCGAGAGCGTTTCAAATAAGTGGTCAGTACTTTGTATGCAATCGAGCTAAAAAAAATGTTTAAACTTAATTTGTTTATGCACGATTTCGAGGGGACAATTATCTGTTGCACTGTCATCTGTCCATCTGAAAGACTGTTCGAAATTTCCTGTATGAGCCATAACTTTGTTATATATTAATGGATTTTGAAATAATTGTGCTCAAATATCCGCCATCAAAAAACGACGTGTCGCGTGTAGACTCTTCTCCCAATCGCAAAGCTCGAGGTTACAGAATGAGGTTAAAGATCAAATTGGGCAAGACATAAACTTTATCAGGCATAACTTTGCTATATATTGAGTGATTGTGATATCTGAATGAAACTTGGCACACAAGTAAACCATCATAAGACGACCTGTCGCGTGTAACAAGCGTCTCCCCACCTCAAAGGTCGCGGTTACACGTGTGGTCAAATGTCAAGGTTATCAATAAAACAGCTTGATATTTTTGTCTCAATCGTAACTCACATTTGGCCATTAAACCGCTTATTTGCACTGAAACTTCATTCATCATGCTATTTTAAGGTAACTTACCACTTAAGACAAGCATAAAGACGCGGCATTTCGTGTGGAAAATCCTTCCCCATACCCCCTATCTTAGAAGTCTGGATCACAATGAGATGTCAAATGTCAAAGCTGGCTATAAAACGGATTGTCCAGGCTGCATAGTTTTCATCATCGTTCAATTTAAAGACAACTTACCACTTATGACTACCATGAAGAAACTGAGTGTCGACTGTATTACCTGTTCCATTGCCTTTAAGGTCAAGGTCTCACTGGAGGTCAAAAGTCAAAATCGACTATAAACAGCTTGTGCTTGACATAAGCGAAGTTGTGAGAGAAACAAGTAAAATATGTGGGCATATGTACTATATGGATACGTGTTTTGTTCTTGTATGTATATCTTATTGTTCTCTTACTAAGTTCGTTCCTTCTATCAGGTCAAGTCCTGGACAATTGTTGTCCTTGAAATCAGGTGAGCGCTTAAAATTGCTCATGGCGCCCTCTTGTAAATAAATGCATTACATTAGCTTAGTCTAAAAACTCCGGACATGTGCATTTATATGTATCGTTTTGTTATCTAACTTTTTTTTCATCTACCAGGTCAAGTCTTGGGCAATAGTTGTCATTGAACTCAGATGAGCGCTTAAAATTCCGCATTACCCTCTTGGAAATAATGGCATTACATAAGCTTACTTTCAAAAATCTAAATATACATTCCTCTGATTTTGTAAAAGTAAAATATAAGTTCTTTTGGAATAAATCGCGACGATTTGATACGATATTTAGACGAAATAATTGTTTTAATAGTTTGATGTATATGTATAACTAGGAGTGCTTGTTTGTTTGATAATTGTCTGACGTAAAGCAAACACTAGTTGACACCACTAAATTTGGTATGGAAATACTTTTATTATTTTCGACAATTTCCCAAAAAATATTAAATACAATTAAATTTTAACGTTCATCTATAAAATAAAACTGTTATCTTTGAGTGTTGTTAGTAATGATCTGTTTAATGGATTTTTGTTATGCGATCGAGGTTTTGTATTATAATGTTTGTTTAAATTAAAAGCGTTCGAATAAATAAATTTATTAACTCTTGTTTATTCTACACGATTAGACAGGCATACTTTTTTTCTCCTGCGAAATATGTTGGATCATGTAAAAAATTAAAAATCGCATGCCATTGGGTGAGTTATATCTTCTGACTTTAGAAATCTTTCAGCAATTCTGTTAAAGAAAGATTGCATTTTACGTGTAATTTTACATTAACTACCTCGTTTCTAGTTTATATGTGATCGGCAGTAATGTGCACTTCATTGCGTATGCTTTCAAGTTTTAATGGATGTTTTAAAGGCCACTTAGTAGACATGTCAACTAAACGTTGTTTGAACGACAATTTATGCCTTTTGTTCGGGAGAAGGGTACGTAAACAGTTAATATAAATCATCATTAAACGCATAATTAACTACGTAAAACACAATGTTAATGCATGCAACGGAGTTTTATTTATCACTTTTTACCATGTAAAGTGACGACTGAAATAAATAACCATTATACTTAGTGACGCAAAGTGTGTACATTATTGTGTTTATATTGACAATATTCGGTCACCTGAGAATATTATGACTCGACATTGTTATCATATAGATAGAAAGGCATTTATTTTCTTCCATTCATGAAGATAATAATAATAATAATAATAATAATAATAATAATAATAATAGTAATAATAATAATAATAATAATAATAATAAAATAGAGTTTGAAGGGAACATAAAATACGTTTGACAAAAGTCATGTCATATAACCTTTATTTGCTATCTGTAGAAAACTGCAACACACAGTTTCCTTGTTTAGTTTATTCCATTATTCAGAAATAGGTTTACCATTCGAAATACTTCTAACTTCTAACTAGACGTTTGGGCAATCATACGTTTATGTATGGTCACCTCTCTCTATATATATACATGTGTATATATATATCAGTGTACTAGAGCTCAAGGAAAATTGTCATAACGAGGGAGATTTTTGTTAGTGTTATCAATGACCATTATAGTTCGCATATGATGCCTAATGAGAGTTGTGTGAACAACAACAAGGCACATGTTAACATTGATAAACCTTTCAAATGTATTTTTAATTGTGTTACATTACCAAATATCTGGTCCCTCGTAGAAGCGTCATAAATAAATCCATGTGCCAAAGATGTGTATGCTATCTGGTCGTTTACATTATCACATTACGCAAGTATACCTTCACAATAATTAGTTTATATGATTCGCAACATTAAGACACGTTCAGAGATATGTCTATGCCTAGAAACAACATTGTGTTATTAAATTATTCCCTACTTTTGAGATAACAAATCAAAAAATTATGCTTTTATTATTTGTTGTTAACAAATGTTTTTCAGTTTAACTTAAACACAATACACAGTGCAAAGATTATCTAGTGTGTTCGGGTACTAAACAGCCCATCAGACAAACCCAACCTGCAAGGGGATAACGACTTACATGTAACAACAGTTAATTAAGTATTAACTATTTTCAGATAATATGCTCATTTGATACCAATCACTATTAACTATACGCGCAATCTAAACCAATTTATTTTTTTTAAGTTGATAAACGCCAATACATATATTATATCTGATATTCACATGAATTTTACAGACTGAATATCTGGTTGCGAACCAGTGTCCGCATTGCAGAAGTCAAATTCTATCAATTGTATACATATTATGGTATAGTGTACGAAAACCACTGGTATGTGTTATCATATTACTCGCAATAAGATTAGATACGTAAGAACTGGATCACGACAGTGAAGTAATATTAAACCCCGGAAAGCATGAATTAACAGTTAAAGCAAGTGCATTTCGTTTATTATGATATAAACCCACACATCAAAATACGCATACAACATGCTGTCCTATCAAATTTATCACCTCATCTACAACTCGAGAATATACATTATCATGAATGATCCAGGAGTACTTGTGTCGTATCCGTATTCAAAACACACAGAGTTTTCACAAACATCTAATATGAAAGCTATTCCTTCGTTTTAAATTTCCCGAAAATAATGTGACCACCTAGCACGCCATAATCCGTACATCCTATGTCGGCGTCCGGTGTCCGGTGATTAGTTTGTGCTACGTTACGTCAATTGCGGGCTCACTATCAATCTAGAGGGTACATTTTACAGCATACATTGATGAAACTTTGTTAGAATGTGTATCTGAACAATATTAAGGTCGAGTTTGAAAACTTGGTCACCAGGTAAAATCTTAAAAAACCGTGTTAGCACTTCAAAAGCCGTAGTTATGAGTAAATGTTGATGAAACTTGGTAATAATATTTAATTGAAAAATATCTTGGCCTATTTCATATGTGTCGCGTGCGTCCAAAAACTAAGTTAACTGTTCAAACCTTTATAATAAACGTGTTACCACTCTAGAGGCCTTCTCTATGACTCAATATTGATAAAACTTGGTCATGCGTTATCTTGACAATATCACAGCCGAGGTCGAAACTCGGTCGCGAAATTTAAAAGACTAGATCACTTAGTCAAATCTTTAAAAACAAACGTGTTATCGCTCTCGTATGTAACATGCTATACAACTCGTATTAATACTGAATGTACGATTAAAGCAGTGGTCCCCCTTTGACTGTATTCTTAATAATGACAGTTTAATGTGCTGGTTTGTATCCCGTGCGTGTTATGTTTGTTCGAGATTCGATGATGTGTACGCTTGTACATCTGTCGTTTGTTTGTATTTGCAAATGTTTCTATCTCAGACATAAATGTGCCATATTTTGATGGATTCTGAAGCAACTTTGCCCAAATGCAATCCATCATATGAAATAAAAAAAGTCGCGTTCCAAACGTGTTTCACAATCTCTAAGGTCAAGTTCACACTCAATAGTCCAATTATCAAAGTTTGCTATTAAACAGCCTGTTCGGACTGTAACTTTGCCATTCATCATGCTTTAGTAAGATGACTTACCACACATGACAGACATGTAAAGACGGCATTTTTTTGTGTAACAATCGCCACACAACCCAAAGATCAATGTCAAACTGAATGTCAAATTTGGCCGTAAACCAACTTGAAAATGTCTGTCTCACCCATAACTCTGCCATTTTGTGTGTTTATTTTAAAATAACTTAGCACACGCGCAATTCATCATGAGACGACATGTCGCATGTTTCACTCGTCATCCTAGCACAAAGGGCATGTCATTCTTCAAAGATCAAATTTGGCCATAATACAGCTTTTGCGTACTGTAATCACTAATCGCGTAATTATAATATAACTTATCCTTAATGTCGACCGAGATGACACAGGATTATTTGTGTAAAACATGGGTGTATTCGTGAGATTCCAGGGTCACCCTTAGATGTCAAAGAAGGTCTTTGGCTATACACACGCTTTCCAGACTTAACTTCTTATTCATAATTGACTGTTTAGACAGTCAACTTACCGCAAATGACGAGTAATGTAATTATAATTATGTATAATTACCTTAAAGATGAATGTTACACGTATGTTTGAAACGTATATTTGGTCATAAACATCTTGTGTTTTTATAAACATAATTGTGGCTAAAACGTGGAATTAAGGCGAAATCTGTGCGCTATGAACACATGTCTTGTGCATTTAGGTCTATCCGATTGTTCTCTTAACAAGTTCGTGCCTTCTATCAGTTGAAGACTTTAACAATTGATTTCCTCGAACTCAGCTGAGCGCGTAAGAACCAGATGGACCTCTTGTTTATTTACGTCATTCGCAAATTGGCAAAATGAATGTTGTCCATGTATAATTGGTTCGGAATTACGCTGGATATAATCAACTGATCAATCAAAGCATGCCTGTCCACTGCCGTATCGGTGAAATAGTGGACGGTTCCGAATGTGTTTGGATAAAATACAGTGTTACATAATGAATTAATTTTAATTTCATTTTAATCAAACGAATACCAACCCGAAGAGAACAGTGTACTTGCATAATGTGCTGTATTAGGCATATCCTTTTCAAAAAGTTTGAAACAAAACTACATTAAATATGTTATAAACAGGAGACCCATGGCCCAATATAAAGGTTGCGAATATTTTAACATCTTCTGAGATATTACAAAATAATTGGTCGAGTTTTAACCATATAATTGTATCATACTTATAATTTCAATACCATTAGCTCATTATTCTTAAATTATTTAAGGCAAATGACAAATTGCCTATACAATACACGACAAAACATACTCTAAAACATTAAATAAAAATCCCGATTAACGCTGGGCTCATCGCATTGGAACGGTCAATGCAAAGCAGCAGGACTCGAACCGTTTGAAGGGATCCCCGAAACAACATAGCCCAAAGTTAACCAAAAAACAAACATGAATACACATTGACCTCATAGTATAGCATCGTTATTCAAATCAAAACGCAAAACAAGAGAATACTATATCGATTAAATTACTATTTAAATTGTCAATGGTAAACAAACACCAGAGTAACAAACTAACACATTTGTGCAATATGATGAACTATCATAAGTACATAGTCAGCTTAATTACTTTATGTTTACAAAATTCAAAACTTAGCATCATATATTACAACTAAATATGAACAGACATTTTTTTTTTCTTTTTTTGTTTTAAGTTTCATTTGTCATTAGTATGCATCGAGAACCAGTCAACATGCTCTATGAAATGTGTTCAGTGCTAATAATATTTTCTAAAGAGATGAATGCGAAATGTTTTATGTGTAACTAGATATTGAATTTGACGATCTTTTTAAGTCAAGTGCATTAACCATTTCAATTGGAATATTTTAACTAGAATTCACTATATGGCAAATGCTTGATGAAATATCTTTACTGCATCTACAAAACTAGGTAATAAACACACTGAATTGTATATATGTTAATCAGTTTTGATACAAATGAATATTTGTTCAAGGCTTGATTACAGGATTTATTTATCCGTGTAGGTACGGTATTCATCACATTCCAAAACTTAGATAGCTATTAATCGTAAGAGTGCTTTAAATATCAAATCTGCTAAATGATAATTAATGTGGAAGCAAACAGATTTAAAGGAATTTTATCTTTTGTAGATGTAGTTAAAAGATACGTAGAAAGTGCAGAAGCAAAAGAATCAGCAGCAAATGTACGAGTACTAATATGTGAAAGTTAGTTTTGTTTTTCCTGTTGTTGTTATTTTTATATTAACAATAAATAGCGAATGTTGTGTTGCTGGTATTTTTTTACGGGGCATTTCATTAATATAGCTTCTGCTGCTGGTGCTGCCGCTGTAACTTGCTTTATAGATGTTAAGGTGAACACAATTCAACGTGTATTACCAGTTTTCCCACGACGTAAAAATCGCATCTCTTGAGGTCAAAACCGTGTGCAATGCCCACCTTATTAAGAAAGGGTCATAACTTCGTGAAGTCCCAGTACACGACCACGTGGTACTCCCCCTTAACCTTTAGGTCCTTGAACATGACGATGTAACCGCTGGTCAAATTGTCAGTTTGTGGTCGTTGCCATTGGTCGCCTTCAGCACTTTCTCTAGGCACATAAGACCTAAAGAGGTGCAAATTGACGTTTTAAATGACCTTGATTTAAAACTATTAAAATATAATAGCGCGATGGTATCGAAGGCCTAAAGCTTATTCATTTTGGATATGTTTCGAAGTCTTGAGTGTTGTTTCGGTTGTTTGAATATAATGTACACGTTTAAATAACATAATAACGTGATGGTCATTTTAAAACGTCATTTTGCTAGTATGTTAACAAGTCTCTTTCATGTCTAGTATACATTTACAATGAAAGACCTACACACACGAGCGTTGGCGATACGCGTTAATATTGAAATCAAAGAGTTTATTTTTAAATTTTCAGCTTACTTTTTACGTAAAACATTGAACTTAGTGAAAGCAATGTAGTTATGTCGAGTCCCAATAGAATACATAGACCTGACCTTTTATTTATGAAACATAAGAGTACAAAATGATTCTTTTCACTTTCACACGGTACTGTTTGATCTTACAGGTTTATCGTTTATCTGTGTAATCTTACATTTTTAGAGAATATTGTTTTTATTATATCAATCGGGCTGTCAAATACGTAAAAGATAAGACAAATATTTATCGTTTTAGATTCAGAAAATAGGTTGTTTATTCTCAATGTATCTCTAAAGTGATACCGAATCGTTTGGAAAACTTAATTCGCATCCTTTTTTTACTGTTAAAACATAAACCATGTAGAAGTGTTGAGATAAATCACTGAAAGAGATACCTCCTAATATTGAACATAGTTGTGTTGCATTTTGCTGAGGAGGGGGGAACATTTTTAAATACTTGGCATAGATATGACCACGTATAACTTGCGACTTTTAATTTTTTAGACGAAAATACGTTTCTCGCAAGTCTATTTAGAGCTCTCATCGTCCCATTAACATAGATAATTTCCCATGACTATATGTGTTTTTTATCTCGAACGCCTGTCAGATTGACTGCACGCGTGCATGAAGAATGCGTGAGACCGGACCGAACTCGGCGGCAATGTATTTTTTCATCATCCGGCTAACTGAAAACGTCGCACAATAATAGCATTATTATATAAGGTTGTGATAAAACATGGTAAAGTTTATGTGTATGAGTTATTTACGTGTGCATACAACCAATCAACAAGAATGGGTACAGAACAAAATACAAATATATCTAAAGTTATACTGAATAAACGAATGTAAGCTTCACAAAAGATAATTTGCAGTGATTTTTAAACGCTTTTTTAAGATCGGAATTCGACCGAATTACCGTGCTCAAAATGAATATATTTTTCCTCTATAATGACTTTAAAATGTTACTCTAATTGAAATCTTTATTTGGAATATTAGAGGCATTGTTGTTTATATTCACAGCTTAGAAGTTTCAGGGTAATGTAATTATGCATTTGTAGCAAAGATTATGATAAATGGTTTATAACAAAGTGGAATATAAACATTTTATAATGAATATCAACACAATACAGTTCTCCTTTCGGCCTTAAATTCTGCACATGAAATGCCCGCAATCTTTCCAAAAAGGTGAAGAAATTGTAAAATTAAAGATTTATGGTGCAAATATTTTGTGCAACGACATTAAAGTTTAAAGTACAATGTTATAACATTGGCTGACTTTTTTCTTTATCTGATTGCCCAGAAACTTTGCAGATATTTAAGACGACATCAAACAAAATCATGGCACTGACGTAATACAACTCTGTAAGATCTCTGAGGAATCCAGTCGGTCGCCTAAGCGTTCATGAGTCACGTGCGAGTCTTGGATTACCTGAGCGGTCTTCAAATTGAGTGTAACTCTGGCCGGCGAATCCGTGTTGATCGTTTATAGAAATGGAATCTTCAGATCTGACGGTTTCTGAAAAGGTGATGTTTCGTCAAAATCACATTATGAATCCTGGTCATGGGTTATATTTTTTTTATCAAACACGTATCGTCAATATGTCAATGCCGATACTTATATTCTCAATAAATCAACGAAAATCAAGCTTATAAACAGAAACGAACATATATTGTGGAAATTTCGCATGTTAACGTCAAAATATATTTTGCTTCAAGTGAAAAAGTATTTAGTTAATTTCGATGAATGCCTGAAATTCTAAACAGTTGAGAACCACTATTATGTATATCGTGTCAAAGGGATTCCATCAATACGTATTTTTTCTACTAATAAAGATAATGATCTCATATTATATAAAAAACGTATATGAAAGATTTTAAGAAGGATGTATCTTTCTGACATGTATAATCTTCGCAATGATAAAGACAGATTTAGTTATCGCAAATAATAATGATTAATACATATTTAATACAAATATACAGTAACCTATTTAATTAAAAAACTGTTTAATTGTGAATCTCCACCAAGAAGAGTACACCCCTTTTTTCCTAACTGGACACATCCATTATACCCGCATTTGCGGTCGGAATCGTCCGATTAAGTATTCAAACTTAATTAAAGGTCACCTTCGCGAACCTGGTTCAATTTCCGTTCCCGGCGCATTTGAGCTTCGTTAGTGGTCATTATATTTGACAGGTGGGGTTTCGTCCGGGTACCCCAGTTTCCGCATACATCACTAACCCCTCCAACAATGAAGTGTCTGTCATAAAATGATAAATAGCTTGACATTGCAGATACAATTCAAAACTTGTGTAGGTCTAGTTCGTTAATTAATTAGGAGTATGTTAACTAGGTTACAGTTCTGGGACAGACTCCGGGTCTAAACATTATAACGGTAGAACCTCATAAACTTCGGAATACACACATATAATTATTTGTTCTAGTTGTTCGTGTCGCGCAGTGGTATGCGCGCTTCTCATATAGAAGCCCTTGGTCTGTTCAAGTTCCCGGCAGTATAAGAGTTTGGTCGGTGGTCACCATACGTGACAGTTGGGGTTTCCTCCGAGTATTGTGGTTCCTTTTCTCCGCCCTCGCACAGAACAAGAGCACGCCAAATAATAAGTATCTTTCAATAAAACAAAACCTGGCAATTGTAGGTATGATTAAAAGTTCGCCCCATCTTTAGTGAGTTTAGTAAGATAATTCGGTAGGACAACTGGGACACATTCTGTGTCCTCAAATAGTTCGATCTCGGACGCGGAGGGACCTCGTACCTCGAAATACACTGGAAATGATATCTCGTAATAGATTCGCACTTTTTCCAGCCATTCAACCGTCATGGACAATGTAAACACCATTCACTGTCGTGGGAGCCAGAATCATGTATTTTACTGATTGTGTGTGAGAAACTTGCGTTTTTCTCGTTTTTTTTTTGTCAAAGGCATAGTGTTCTCAACATACGGGGGACAAACACATTTCATATTACAACTGCCCACCTTTCTCAGGGTAACATATGTTGAAGACGTTTGTAAGTTAACGTTAATAATAGGCAAGCCTTTATAAGCTATATGCCAAACGTTAAGTATTAAATAAAATAAATATTTCAAAGTTTTTTTGGGTGTGTCGCAGAATAATAGTATTTAGCGGCATACGAGTAAATGTATTATGCTATAACCACCCCTCGCTTAAAACATATTTCGTCGCTGTTCTACGAAAACCACGTACGTCAAATCTGGCGCAAATTGTCATTTGTTTTTATAAGAACGGCGGTTTCACGGGTCATTTTCTGCGCAAATACTGGATTTAATATCCAATCGGAAGGCATAGTTATGAGCACGTGACAAAATCATGAAAACTCATTGTTGCACTAACTTTTTTTCTGCAAAAACTGCGTTTTTTCGGTTGACTGACTAGCGAGGAAGTTTGCTTCGGATTATTATTTTTTTACGTCTAGTTTATCAGGCAAAATATTCAAAAAGTATTTGTTTTTATTTCATAATATGTTAACGGGAAGTCTTATTTATGATTTTTATACCTTCTCCGCTATACAGCTGTAACTTTAAAATTAATTCACAAACCGCGTATATATGGGTTAACTTTTCAACAACTGAACAATCATAGCTTCAATTTTCTTGGGGAAAATGTTTTTTTTTTGCCTGTTGAAAAGTTGTCAAAATTGACTTACGCAGTTTTCGAAGAACAGCGACGATTTTTAGAGCTTTTACAGCCGCTAATGTTTGATACTTTTATAAGCTGATAATAATCTACGAACCGAAAATAACGGTCGTCATTGAGAGAATATATCAAATATAAACTGACGTTAAAGAGAATTATGTATAGCACGAGATTGAACCAAACTTTCTGAATATACCTTGGAGATGTCTTTAGGATTTCTTGATTCTGTCTCGTGTACGTTTAACTCAATTTATTGATGAAATAAATGAACGATGAACAGATATTGGATGTACGTTTATTGTAAGACTTGATTGATAGCCTCACTATTAATGGATTTAATATCGGAAATGAAATATACCGACCAGAAACACATGACATTTATCAGAAACCCTATGCATGAGACGTAAGCAAAGCCATCACAAACATTTTGCCCCAGTATATAGCATGCTATGCATTTCGGAATTCAATGATGGTACAAATAATTAATCAAAAACGTTAATAACAAAAATAACACCGCATCAATCAAACAACACAAGTTCATACGTGTAAATTGGCGTTTCAGCTCCGTTCAAAACTGTCTTAGGAAATTAGCAGTCATTGCACGGAATTGTAATTTCATCAACAAAGTGAAATTGGGATTCCTGGAAGTCCCGAAATATCTAACATAAGCCAAATGCACCATCAATAAACAAGCGTAATACTTGCATTGCTCAGTAATTTGCTCTCGTAATTCCTTAAAACGCCTAAGGTAGAACAATATTGAAACCCCTTAATGTTGCAATATCCAATAACGCTTTTGCAACAGGTTTAAATTAATAAAAAAAACGCACCGAAAGGACGAATGACGACTGATTGTGTAACATAGTAAATCCAAAGAGGTCTTGTCGAAACATAGAATAGTAAAACAAACAACTAGAATAAAGACTTTGAAATTGCTAAGTGCTATACATGGTGGCGTCCATGTGTTTTGCCAACCCAAAAAGGAACATTCAAATACTTGGAAATAACGAAATCAAATTACATTTTATGGTCGAAAAATCTCTTTAAATATCCCATTATTACTAATTTCTAAACAGTTATAGCACTTTTGAGCAAATGTGGGTTTCGACAAAAACCTTGATATTTAATAGGAATGTCACGTGGTGTAGAAGTAGACATTTTTATGCTGGTTCATATATCGAACTGAAAATCATGTTATTTCAAAAAGGTTCAGGTAGGTCTTCTTTCATGAACACATCACCATTATATATATTTATGTTATCCCACGATACAGTATGTCCACACAATGTATCTCAAAATAACTCGCAAAACGGGGTCAACATACTGACCGAGTTTTTTGTCTCAGGTGTAAATTGATCCCCAGCGGAGGGTACTTAACAGAGAAAACACCAAGGTGCAAGAGCACGCGATGAGCATTTCCAGTAATCTAGCAGCGAAACTGCTTAACCAATCGAATCGTTCCCGCTGGACAATGGGAAAAAGAAGATAAAGCCATTTGACATATGCATTTATATTTTATTTTTAGGATACGTGCAGTTGTACATTTGATTGCTTCAACTTAGTTTCACTCCAATTCAGCAGTTACAACTTCATAAGCTCAAACGCTACAAATGCACAAACGAGCAAACCTTGGAGGCAAAAGCAAGAACGTATTGTATGTTCATTTGAGCAGTGTATATGTTTCACATTTTGTTGTACAAATCGCATTCTTCACACATTGTCAAGAATACTCTCTTACGTGTCTCCGAGTAAGTATTAAGAATCCAACAAGCAAGAAATTGTATATGTGTGAGCGCTATAGAGAAGAAGGAATCAAGGGTGTGTATTTACGAAAATGGAGTGTAATGTTCTTCAAGATGTTTCACAAGGCTTCCAATTTTTGTTTCAAAATTGCAGTGGTGGATGTTCCTAAACATAACGCAATTGCTGACTATTTATGGATGTTCCGTAATGTAATTGGTATTTAACATTTTCCTGAGAACAAAACAACAGTTGTTATGTTTAATTTCAATAATAATTTGAATACTCATAGACATAGACGCAAAAGAGGAATTCCCGGCTATCCAATTGGTCAAGTATTGAGCCAACTTGTACACGGTGTAGTTAAAGCCAAGGCTTTCCTCGATCAGATCCGGAGGTCGATCATTAATACCTAGTGGAAGAACTTTCCGAGCATAGAGTGTAGTGTAGTTGATATGAAAACGTTAACTACATACAACAAGCTCAAAGAGCATTTAGTGTAATATTACTGTCATAAAATGTAAACTTCATAACATAAGCTCAATTAAAATCGAGTGTAGTGTAGCTGACATAAAAACGTAAAATGCATACAACATGCTCAAAGAGCATTTAATGTAGTTTAGCTAAAATTAAAACGTTAACTAGATTCAACACGCCAAAATGAGGATTAAGGGTAGTGTGGCTGATATGAAAACGTTGACCAGACAAACAAACCCAAGGAGCATCTATTGTAGACTAGCTGATATAAACAACCAGATAAAAACAAGCCCAATGATAATCTAATGTAATGTAGCTGATATAAAAACTTAATGTTAACCAAACAATCGTGGCAAAAACAATATATTTGAACGAATCACCAATGGGGGAAAACAGTTCATTAAATAAAGTCTACCATTAGACTCTGACAACGACGGACAATAACACCAAACAGAACAGAATTAGTGAATTAAGGTTCACGAAATAAAACCCCAACCGATTGCTTCTTACAGACTTATAAATGGAACTCTGCGGAGTAAACAGCAATAATGATCACCAACGTGAGCTGATGTGGTTTGATTTGGTGAGTCATCTGGGATTAGTATGTCATCAGTAGAAAGTTAAATACTGTGCAGAATGTGCTCTGCATCAATTGTGTCTGAATTGTTTAGTTAAACACAAAAGATCCCGTTGCTCGTTTAACGCAACTGCATTATGTTTTTCAAAATACATTTAGCTCAATGAGGTTCTCCATTGTCAGGAACGCCGCAAATTGGTCTTATAAGAGGAGATTATGAGCACAAACAGAACACAGAGTTGCGAAGCCACGCATGAATACTTATGTCAGAATTTTGAAATGATTACACATGTTTGGACTATTGGGTGTCATAACGCATACAACCAATACGTCATGTAATGTATTGTCCCAAACACTCTTTCTTGAAAAATCATGACTTCATACCAAAATATGACCAAAAATGAGGTTCTAGTGCATTGCAAATGTTTAACAGTAACAACATGCCCACGCTCGGACCTTCGGTAAGCTGACTGTATAATTATACATGAGCACTATCTTTATCTTGTGAAATGAATGTTCGTATCTGCAAACGGCGTCGTCTGACAAATAGTTGCTGGAACAAACAGAAACAACACTAACATTAAAGTCGAATTCTTTTTTACGCTATGATGTGCACTGGCCAGAAAGTTTAGTGTGTTTATTTTACGTCATGCGTTGTTAATGTCCATCACTAATACAGTTTCGTTCACCCAAATACTGCAGAGACTTGTTATGTTGCAAAGCCGCAACCTTGAATTATTGTTATTTTGCAAAGACGTTGCGTGTTAGACAAGTATTCGTAACAACTACCATCGCGTTTTGAAATTGACAATTTAATGCTTTTAAATCGTCGCTCTTGAATGAAAGAATTGTTGACTTTACTTCATAAGCAAATAAGTGCCCGACTGGAGACAGAATTGAAAACAACATTGATGTATCATTATATTTGTTGGTAAATAGGCTTACATGATATAATTCATTGAACATACTGTATGTTACTATTCATTGGGACCTATCATGACATTTCGTATAATCAACAATGTCATTTGTATGACAATAAGTATTATATACGCGTGCATATGTTATTTGAAATAATATTCAGATTGCGTGGATACCCTGGTAAGGAACATAAGTTGAACAACAATGGTTTGTGCGCGTTTGCTATTATTAAAACAGTGTATTAGCTTTCATGAGAGTAGCAATATTATCATCAACATACCAACAATTTTTTTTTAATTGTATGCTTATTAGTTTGTCCTTAATTTAAAAAAAGGTTTCTCTAAAAGACGTAGCGATATATGCCTCTGACTGCTATATATATTTTACATATATAGGGCATGTGCAACTTGTTGTTCTAGGAAAAGTGTAAATAAGTAAGATATTCAAAATTTCAGTTTATGCGACTTTAGAAATGTGTTTAGTATGAGTAGTATGCATAAACTGCAACTAAGCATGATCAGCGAACAGTGTGTCAGGCGTAAGCACTGAATACACTAAAACTTTATTTGAGAGAAGTAATACGAGTCCGTAGTATGCGATGAATACACGTGGCCATGATTAGAAAACAGTGTTAAGTGTCAGAAGTAGACACTAAATATTCCTTTAAACGGGATATAGGAAAAGTGTCAGTGGTATCAATTTAATACAACAATACATGATCAGGCAAAAATGTAAAGTATCAGAAGTGTGCACTAAATATACCCGTAAACGTGATATTAGAAACGTGTTAAGTGTCAAGAGAATTCATTCAATATCCTTAAACATGATATTATAAAAGGGTTCAGTGCTAGCAATATTAGCTGAAAAACTGGAATGTGAAAGTTTTAAAGTGTAACTAGATATAAGGCTATTTTTAAGTAAAGTGTATTAAACATAATTCACTCTTACGTAAAATGCTTGAGGAAATATCTTTACTGCATCTAAACAACTAGGTTATACTCACACTGAATTGTCTATATGTTACTTAGCTATGATACAAATGTATATTTGTTTAAGGCTTGATAACAGGATTTATTTATCCGTGTAGGTACGGTATACATCGAATTCCAAAACTTAGATAGCTTATAATTAGGAGAGTACTTTAAAAATCAAACCTGGTAAATGAATATTAATGTGAAAGCAGAACGATTTTTGCCGCTAACGTTATAGTTACAGAAGACGTAGCAAGTGCAGTAGCAAAAGAAACAGCAGCAAAGCTACGATTAATAATAAATGTAAGTTGCTTTGTTTTTGCTGTTGTTGTTATTTGTATATAAATAATAAATGGAGATTGTTGTATTGTTATTATTTTTACTATGACAGGATATTTCAATAATGTATCTTCTGCTGCTGGTGATGCCGCTGTAACTTGTTTACTAGCTATCAGGATGAAAAAGAAAATCCCAAATGCCTAACCAGTTCAACGCCGTTTGCAATACTCATCTCGTGCAGAACAATTCCAATCTTTGTGACGTCACAGTCCACGACCACGTGGTGCTCGTCCTTGGCATTGAGGTCATTGAACATGCCGAAGTATCCGCTGGTCAGGGACTCGAGCCGCCGCACCGTCGCATGCTCTCGCTGCTATGAGTTGCATTCAACACTTCCTGTATGCGAAAAGCTAAAAGTGGGATAATTCAATTTTTAAATGGACTAAGTTTAAAACTATTAAATATTTTAGCGCGATTGTATCGAAAGCTTAAAGCTTATTAATTTTGGATATGTTTCGTAGTCATGAGCGTTGATTCGGATGTTTAAATATAATGTACACTTTGTAAAAATATAATAACAATATGATACATTGAAAGACCTGCACAAACAAGAGGTGGTGATAAGCGTTTATATTGAAATCAAAGAGTTTATTTTTACCTTTTCAGCTTAATCATAACGTAAAACCTATACTTAAGAGATAGCAATGTAGTTCTTTCGCGTCCCAATAGAATAACTAGACATGTCCTTTTATTTATGAAACATTTAAATAAAAATGATTCTTTTCATCTTCACACAGTCATCATGTAGCTGTTTGATCTAACATTTTTATCGTTTATCTGTGTAATCCTACATTTGTAGGGAATATTGTTTGTATTATATCAATCGGGCGGCTGTCAAATAAGTAAAAGATAAGGCGCATATTTATCGTTTCAGATTCGGGAAATAGGTTTTTACTTTTCAATGTATCTCAACAGAGATACCGAATTGTTTTGAAAAATTAATTCGTAACATTCTTAAACTGTTAAAATATAAAACATGCAAAAGTCCCTGAAGGAGATAACTCGGGTAATTTTGAGAACTGTTGGTGCATTTTGCTGAGGAGGGGAACATTTATAAATTCTAGGCATATATATAACCACGTATTTATTTTGACTTTAATTTTATTAGAGTAGACAACGTTTCTTGAAAGCTTATTTAGCGCTCGGATCGCCCCATTACGATACATAATTTCCGTTAGCTTTATGTGTTATTTATCTCGAACGCCTGGCAGATCGACTAAACGTGCGCATGAGGTGCGCGCGAGAAGAGTCCAACCTCGGCGGCGATGCCTTCTTGCATCTGCCGGCAACCTAATATATTTTAGTAATACTAGCATTATGTTATAAGATGGTCGTAGATCATGGCCAATTCTGTTTATTTCATGCGCATTTAACCCAATATACCGGAATAAATGTCAGGACAAAATAGAAGTATCACTTTATACTTATTTAGAATAAACGAATGTAGGGTTCAGAAAAGATATTTTGCCTTGATTTATAATGGCTTATTTTGGATCGAAATTCGGCCTTATGTCGTGCTTAAAAGGTATACATTTTTCTTCTATAATGACTCTTATTTTTCCACCCGAAATCTAATCTTTATTTGGAAAATTAGATGCATTTTGTATTTATCTCCAGCTATTGTCATCAAACACATTGTCAGGGCAATATAATTTAGCATTTGTAGTTAAGTACTGAATTAATGGTTTATAACAAAGTATACAATACAAATAGAATCATGTTCATCAACAACAATATAGTTTTCCTTTTGCCTTGCAGTACCCCACTTGAAGAGCCCCGCAACCTTTCCCGCAAAGATGTATACACGTGTTTTAAATGAACGTTAGAAAGTGCACATTGTATGTGCAACGATAAACAAGTATAAATTGCAGTGTTGATAAATCAGCTGGTCTCTTGTCATTATCTGAATGCCCAGACATTTTAAAGAAATTCAATACGACATTAAATAATATTATGACACGGTTTATGACATCGGAGCCCATTTAAAACTAAATTTGTATATGAGTCAAGTGCGAGTCTTGCGGGACATGAACGCTCTTCAAATTGATGCTCATTCTGGTCGGCGAATCCGTTATCACAGTTTAGATAAAAAGAATCGACAGTTTCTATTCTTTCTGATATGATGTTTCGCTTGTATATGTGTAATATTGGCTAAAACCACGTGAAGCCGCTCAGATCTCGCAAAACCGTAAATACCGGGATGGATTCTTGTCATAAGCAATATTTTTTTAATCAGACGCGCCTCATCAAATTGGCAATGCCAATACATATATTCTCTACCCATCACCAAAAATCAGCTTGTAACAAGAAACAACATATGTTGCGAAAATTTCGTTTCTTAATATCCGAATGAATTTTGCTTCAAGTAAAAACGTAATAAGTGAATTTTGATCAATTGCTGTAAAGTGTTTTGTTTTAAATATTATCTACCGGCGTTTACATATTTATCGGGATAAAGCTGATCCGTCATACGTGGAAATAAACTTATAAAGATACAAGTTGACGAAGTCCACACCACGTCATGAAACAGATTGTATAAATACGAATTACTTATGTTAGTCTCTTAACAGTTTAGAACAACTATGTAAGCTTTCTTACCAAAGGGAATCCATAATCATGTATCAACTTTACTTATACAATTATACTGATCTAATGGTGATACTAAACGTATATGAGAGATTGTACGTTGTATCTTTCTGACATTCTTAGCAAAGGGACTGTAAACCACGAATGACGAAAAAAAGAAAAGTTCTAAAATACCGTATTTTTTTACAATTATTAGTTTATATTGATTAAAATATCACGACAGGTATATTACATTACTTGAAAAAGTTCCCATACGCGACTAAGGTTGTTCGGTTAGCGCCTTGGTTGTCCTTGGCGATCCCACAGCACAAGACAACTTCAAAATTAAATGCATTTGTTAAAACAAAACTGGAAATTGCAGCTGTATTCAGAATTCGTCCCAACTTCCGTGAGTCTAATAAGTTAATATTAGTAGAAGTGCTGGGACACAATCCGGATCCTCACATAATGCAGCCTCAGGCGCGGACGGCCCTCATAAACTAGGAAACACACACGCGGGATTAGTAGTCACCATACCGGACAGATATGATTTCCTCCGAGTGCTACAGTTTCCCTCAAAGCACAAGACCAATCCAAAAATTAAATATCTGTCATTTAAAAATGCTCGAAATTGCAACTATATTCAAAAGTCGTCCCAAATTTCGTGAGCCTAGTAAGTTAATTAGGTAGGAGTGCTGGGACACACTCTTGGTCCACCCATCTGCAGACAAAAAAGGTTGGTGGGCCTAATACCGGACAGGTGGGGTTTCCTCCGGTAACTTTCATTCCTCGCCCGGCTAAGAACAAGAGCACGCCAAAAATATACATTCAAGAAAAAAAAACATGTAACTGAAAAGTTCTGATTGATAAAAAATTCTTTACAGCTTTCGTGAGTCTAGTAAGTTAATGAGGTAGGAGTGTCCTCGCACTGTGCGTCCTCGGGCGCGGAGGGACCTCATTAACTTCATAATTCGAACACAGAATCGCTCTGTTTCTAGTGGGATGATCAGATTGTTAACGATGACAGGTCGTGGGAGTCAGAATCATGTATGTTGACCTGTGTGAAAAACTTACGTTTTACTCGTTTTTTGTCAAAGGCATATTTCTTTCATATATATAAACTTCCGGTCATGGGGAAACATGTTTCGAAGACGTTTGTTAGTAATCATCATTAATATTTCAGCCTTTACAATTATATGCCAAAAGTAAAGTATTAAAAATAATTCATCTTTTGAAGGTTCTTCGGTTTTGTCGCATAATTATAATAACATTTAGCGTATAGTATTAAATAGGATCAATGTTTTAAAGCTCCTTCGATTTTGTCGCAGAATAATAGCATTTAGCGACATACGAGTACAAGTATAATGCAAGAACCGCCCTTCACGTTAAGCATATTTTATGAACTATAATATTCGCCAATGTCTCATACTTTTATCAGCTGATAATAATCAACTAAACGACATAAACGGTCGTCATGGACATAATATATATATTTCAAATATAAACTGACGTTTACGAGAAGGATGACTGGAGCGAGATTGAACGAGACTTTGTGAATATACTTTGAAGATATCTCTTGATTCTTGATTATTTTATTGATTCTGTTTCGTGTACGTTTAACTAAATTTATGGATGCAATAAAGGAACGTTGAACATAAATTGGATGTTATGTTGAGTTAGACATGATTGATTAACATATCTATAAATGGGTTGAAAATAGAAAATGTAGTATAGCGAAGAGAAACACACATGGCATTTATCAGAAACCCGCGTTTATGAGACGTAAGCAAAACAATCACAACCATTTTCCCCCATTATATAGCAAGCCATGCATTTTGGCATTCAATGATGGTACAAATAATTCATCAAAAGCTTTATTTTTATTTAATAACAAAAATGGCACCGCTTCAATCAAACAACAGAAGGTCATACGTGTACATTTGCATTTCAACTCTGTTTAAACCTGTTTTAGGAATTCACAGTCATTGCACGGAATTGTAATTTCATCAACTAAATCAAACTAAGTGAAATTTAGATTCATGGCGGTCCCGAGAGATATTAAAAAAGCCCAATGTACCAGCAATAAACAGACGTTATAGTTCCATTACTCAGTCATTTTCTCTCTTAATTTCTTAATACGCTCAAAGTAGGACAATATTGACACTCCTTAATGTTGCAATATCCGAAAACGCGTTTGTAAAAGGTTTAAATTAATGATGTGAAGCCGAGTAAACGCCCCCAAAACACTTATCAAGACTTATCGTATTAAATAGTAAATCGAGAGGGGCCATGTCGAAAACAAAGAAAACGAAATAAACAACAGCCTAAAACTAGAAGAAAGTCTTTAAAATTGCTAATTGCTATGCACAGTGGTGTCTATGTTTTTTCAGACTCACCAAGGTTAAAACACGCTAAAACAAGAAATACGGTAATGATTATTGAGGTCAAATTAGATAAGGTGTCTACCAAATTTAGGGAAAATTAAATACTTTGAAAATAACGTAATCAAATGAAATTGCATCGTCAAAAAAACAACAACATTGCGTCAAAACCAATATTATGGAACTCGTCATCAATGGGGGAAAATAGTACATGAATGAAGTCAACCATTAGACTCAGACAACGACG
Organism: Dreissena rostriformis; assembly: GCA_007657795.1. Lineage (NCBI taxonomy): Eukaryota > Metazoa > Mollusca > Bivalvia > Myida > Dreissenidae > Dreissena > Dreissena rostriformis. The sequence goes on from VMBQ01000172.1 coordinate 702,971, forward strand.
GACAACAACACCAAAAGAACAAAACTCAACCTGACTGATTCGTACAGACTCATTTAGGGCACTCTGCGGAGCACATAACAATAATAATCTCCAACGTGAGCTGATGAGGTTCGATAAGGTGGGGAATCTTGGACCCGTATTTCATCGTTAGAAAGCTTAATACTGGGCAGACTGTGTTCTGCATCGATTTTGTCTGAATTGTTTAGTTAAACACACAATATTACGTTGCTCGTATAACGCAACTGCATTAAGTTTTACTAAATACATCAAGCTCAATGAGGTTCTCCATTGTCAGGAACGCCGCAAATTGGTCGTATAAGAGGGTAGTATGATCAGCACAAGCAGTACACAAGATTGCGAGGTCATAAATGAATACTTTTGTCAGAATTTCTATATTACAAATGTTTGGAAGTTTAAGTGTCATAACGCATACAACCACAACGTCATGTTATGTATTGTCCTAAACACTATGTATTGTTATATGATGAATTCATACCATTATGTGACCAATAATGTGGTTCTAGTGCATTGCAAATGTTAAACAGATACAACATGTCCACGCTCGGACCTTCGGTGTGCATCTGTTTAATTATACGTGATCAATATCGCTTTCTTGTGAAATGAATGTTCGTATCCTGCGTTCTGTGTACGCGTGAAGGGTCCAGGTCTCGAAACCGTAGAGTAGGATGGAGACTACGAGGGACTTGTAGAGCCTGAACTTGGTGGGGAAGCCGATGGAACTGCTTGTCCACAACCTTCTCAGTATGGACATCGCTGCGGCCGCCATGGCAATTCGAATTCGGACTTCAGCGGTACCGGAACTATCCTTGGACCCAAGTACTTGAAGCTGGTCACGTCTGCTAGCTTTTCGCCGTCCATGGTGATGTCTGCACTGGTGTTGGTCGTTCTGATCACCATGCTCGTTGACTTTTCCGTGCTGACCTCCATCCCGTATGCTCATGCTCTTTCATAGAGTCTGTTGGTGAGATTTTGAAGTTCACTGCTGGTGACATATATAAGGTCAATGTCATCAGTGAATCTCAAGTTGGAGATGGGTCTCCGACCGATGAAGATAGATGTGTGGTGGTCATGGAGAGTCTCCTGCAAATAGTCTCAAAGAAAAGGTATAACAGGACAGAGGGAAGTCCCCCTGCTGTCCGTTGAGAAGTATTGCGGTGCTGGCGTTTCCGTGTACTTCTTGAATGACTTTTACAGGCCCGTCGTCAATGTTGAATCCTCTCATAACACGCCATAGACCATCATGCCACACGCGCCCTCAAAGCTTTCTTAAAGTCAATGAAGTTGTGGAAGAGCTCACGTTTTTGTTGCAGGTGTTTCTTAATGATGATTCTGCAATAAAAGATGTTCCACTGTGATCCGCCCAGCTCTGAATCCAGCCTGCTCTTCGGCCAGCCTTTTCATTTGCCTTACTTTTCAATCGATAAAGGACGGTGCGTAGCATGACTTTGCTGGGATTACTAATGATGCCTATTCTAGATAGTTCACTTCATGGGGAACGTATCACTGAGACACGCGTCTTTCGACCGTTTATTTCTCATACATACGAAGACAATGACGATGACAAAGACAAAGACGAAGACTATTCTCGAAATAACACAAATACATTCAAATTAAAGGACGATTATTAAGCAGTGTAAAATAATAATAATTATTATTCTAACAACTCAATTCTATTTCATTTACTTAAAACATGTGTAAAAATAATTAAACAACAAGCGTTTCGTTGCTTGCACACGTCAATAAATACATAACAATTAATTAATAAATAAACTATTATAAATAATTACTTTGTGATGTTGTCCACAAATGTTGTAAGAATATTGTTTATATAAATGAACGTTATGACGTCTATAATATGACATAAAACGCTTAAGAGCACGTGACGTCGTCGTTGCAGACGACGACCCGCGAAACAGAAGAACGTAGGTTCTTAATTTAATGGTGCGGTTAAGCCTCTCCTTTCCTTGGGCCACTTCTTCTCCCAGATAGTTTGGCATAGTGCCGTCATTTTTGCATCCGTTGCCTCTCCTCCATGCTTAATCAGCTTATATATTATGATTTATGTATTAATCGAATTATTAATAACGCTGTGATTCACAATGACCAGATAGTGTGTTGTATTATTTTACGTTGTGCGTTGCTCAAGACTTACACTATTACATTTCCGTTTACAAAAAACATATATTGCAGAGACTGATTGTTTTGCAAAGCGCAACCTTGTATAAGTATTATTTTGCGAAGACGTTGCGTGTCATACAAGTATTGATTAGAACTTCTATCGCGTTTTGAAATTTATATTAAATGCAATTTCAGCGTCGTCCTTGAAAGAAAGAATATTATATTTGACGGTAAATAGGCTTACGTGATATACGTAAGATATTATATGTAAACAGTATATTATCTACCGTTGCAGTAAGAACATTAGCATTAACCACCAACGACAGTTTTTAAATTGTATGATTATGAGTATTTCCTTAAAAAAATATTAAAAAGACGTAGGATTTATGTATCTAATTACACATAATGCCAGTACAATACTTTAAGAAAAGTAAAAGAGCCATTTAAGCAATCATAGAAATGTATTACATATCAGTAGTGTGCATTGAATGCAATTATACGTGATCAGCGAAAGGTGTGAGTGTCAGAAGTATGGATTGAATACCCCTGAACATGCTCGTAAAAAGTAATAACTGTAAGAAGTATGCATTGAATACCCGTAAACATGATATAAGAAAAGTGTTAAGTGTCTAAAGAATTTAGTAAATACCACTGACCATAATCAGATACAATTGTCAAGTGTCAGTATTATGCATTAAATACCCGTAAATATGATATAAGAAAAGTATGAAGTGTCAGTAGTATGCATTGAATGCAACTACACAGAAATGATCAGCGACACATGTAAAGTGTCAGTAGTATGCATTGAATACCCCTAAGTACGAGCTCAAAAAATAATAAGTGTCAGAAGTATGCATTGAATATCCGTACAAATGATATAAGACAAGTGTAAAGTGTCATTAGTATGCATTAAGAACCATTCCACGTGAGCTATAAATTGTGTTCAGTAATAGTATTAATATTCACTAAAAAATGAAAAGTGTTAATTGTAACTAGATATTATATTCGTCAGTCACTTTTAAGTCAAGTGCATTTACCATTTTAATCGGAATATTACAACTAGAATTTACTCGTATGTCAAATGCTTTAAGAAATATCTTTACTGAATCTAACAAAAGTAGGCCATACACACACTGAATTGTATATCTGTTACTCAGTGCTGATTCAAATGTGACCTTTTTTACAGCTTGATTACAGGATTTATTTACCCGTGCTGGCATGGTTTTCATCAAATTCCAAAACATAGATAGCTAATAATCATGAGAGTGTTATATTTATATATTAAATCTGCTTAATGAATATTAATGTGAAAGCAGACAGATTAAAAGGAATTTTATCTAAAATAGTAGTTAAAGAAGACTTAGCAAGTGCAGTAGTAAAAGAAACCGCAGCAAAAGTACGAGTTATGATAAGTGAAAGTTCTTTTTATATTTGCTGTTGTTATTATTTTTATATTAGAATTAAATGGCGATTATTGTTTTGCTATTTATTGTTTAACTGTAACAGGACCTATCATTAAAATGGCTTTTGCTGCTGGTGCTACCGCTGTAACTTGCTTTCTAGCTATCAGGATGAAAAAAGTGCCTAACCAGTTTTTTCCACAACTTAAAAAGTGTTCAACACAGTTTGCAATACCCACCTCATTCAGAACGGACCACAACGTTTTGACGTCACAGTAAACGATCACGTGGTACTTAAAAAACTAAAGAACACTATTATCATTTTTAAATGTCATTTGCGTGTCTGTAAACAAATCCCGTTAACGTTAAGTATGATTTTTGCTTATTTGTAAACAAGTCGCTTTCAAGTTCAGTTTACATTAACAATGAAAGATCTGCAAACACGAGAGGTGGGGATTAACATTAATATTGAAATAAAAGATTTGTTTTTCCTTTTCAGCTTAATCTTAACGTAATACCTTGACCTAACATATAGCAATGTAGTAATTTTGCGTGCCAATAGAATACCTAGACCAGGCCTTTTATTTATGAAACATTAAACCACAAAATGATTCTTTTCACTTGCACGCATTCATCATATGTATGTTTGATCCAACATTTGTATCGTTTATCTGTTTAATCTTTCATGTTTAGAGAATATTGCTTTAATAATATCAATCGGGCTGTCAAATAAGTAAAAGATAAGACGCATATTTATCGTTTCAGATTCGTGAACTAGGTTGTTTTTCTTAATGTATCTCTAAAATGATGCAGATTCGTTTGAAAAGAATAATTCCTAACTCCCAAATCGTTAACTGTTGAAACGTGTTAGAACGTTAAGATTAAACACTGTAAGAGATAACTCTGAATATTGATAAGCATTGTGCTGCATTTTGCTCTAGAGGATACAATTTATAATTCTAGGCATTGATACCACCTCTTACACATTTCGACTTTTATGATTTTAGAGTAGACTACGTTTCTTGAAAGTTTATTTAGAGCTCCGATCGTCCCATTAAAAAAACATAATGTCCCATAACTATTTTTGTTATTTATCTGGAAAGCCTGACATATCGTCTGCACTTGCGCATGAAGAATGCGAAATAGAATCTACAGATTTGACAGTTTATATTCTTTATGATATGATGTTTCGCATGTAATAGTTGCTTAAACCACGTGACGAAGGTCAGTTCTCGCAAAACCGTAGATTCTTAACGAGAATGGGAATGAACTCGGGATGTATCTTCATGAAATAAATAAGACGCGTCTCGTCAACTTTTCAATACCAACACTTATATTCTCTTCGCATCAACGAAAATCAATCTCATAACCATGAAAGAAATTATATTGCGAAACTTTCGCATGTATATAAACACACGCATTTTTCTTCAAGTTAAAATAGCAATAAGTTAATGCCGATAAATTCACGTAGAACTACTAAGTACTTTGTTAGAAATAGTATATACCGGCATTAAAATTTTATCTTTTTGAAACTGCGCTGTTAAATACTTGTGACTAAACATGCGGGTAGACGAAGTCAACTATAATGCTGCAATACGTCATGAAGCACATTGTATAAATAAGATTTATTTATGTGAGACTGTAGGTTAGATGGTTTACGATGACATGTCGAGGGAACCAGAATACTTTGTGTTTGGCTGAACTGCAACTGTGTGATAAACTTACGTTTGTTTTCGTTAGTTGGCAAAGACTTAGTTCTCATAACACACGTGGGACACACATATTTGATATTAAAACGTCCCGACGGTCTTGGGGAACATGTGTGGAAGTCGTTTGTGAGTAATCATTAATATTATTCCAGCCTTGACAATAATGCACCAAACGCATAGTATTTAATATAATCGATGTTTTAAAGATTCTTTGGTTTTGTTGTAGAATAATAGCACTTAACAACAAACGAGTAAATGTGTAATGCAAGAACCGCCCTTCGCGTCTAAATATTTCTGGAACTACATGTATATTAGCCGCAAATGTATGATACTTAACGAAATAAACGGTCGTCATGGGCAAAGAATAAATCAAATATAAACTGACGTTTATGAGAAGGATGAATGGAGCGAGATTAAACGAGACTTTGTGAATATAATTTAGAGATGTCTCTAAGATTTCTTAATTCTGTTTCATAAACGTTTAACTCAATTTATGGATGCAATAAACAAACGGTGTACAGACATCGGATATTATGTTAGTGTTAGACTTGAATAAACATATCTATAAATGGGTTTATTATCGGAAATGGGATATACTGAAGAGAAACCCGCATGGCATTTATCAGAAACCCGCATTCATGAGACGTAAGCAAACAATCACAACCATTTTCCCATTTAATATCATGCCATGCATTTCTTAGGTGAATGTCGGTACAACTAATTTATCAAAAACGTAATTATTTAATAACAAAGATAACACCGCTTTAATCAAACAACATAAGTTCATTCTTGTACATTGTCGTTTTAGCTCTGATTAATCCAGCTTTACGGAATTCGCAGTAATTGCACGGAATTGTAATTTCATCAATTTAGTAAAATTAGTTTCGCGAAAAATCTAAAATTAGCCAAATGTACAAGCAATAAACAGACAAATGAATTGCAGGGCTCGGTAATTTTCTCTCTTAATGCCTGAATACGCTCAAAGTAGGACAATATTGACACTCCTTAATGTTGCAATATCCGATACCGCTTTTGTAACAGGTTTCAATTAATGCGGTTAATACAATTAAAACGCATCAAAATAACTTACCAAAAAATTATTGCGTTAAAAATGAAAATCCAAAGAGGCCATGTCGAAAACAAGGTCAACGAAATAAACAACAACTTAAAACAAGAAGAAAATCTTATGTTTACAATTGCTTATTGCTATACACAGTGGTATCTATGTGTTTAGCCGATCCGCCAAGGTTAAATTACGCTAACACGAGATATACGGTTATGATTATTGAGGTCAAATTAGATAAGGTGTCTACAGAATTAAGGCAAAATCAAATACTTGAAAAGTAAACGAAATCAAATGAAATTGCATCGTCGTAAAAACTTGTATAGATCCCATTATTACTTTTACAAAACATATTTGAGCAAACGTGGGTTCCGACAAATACCAAAATATTTGATTGGAATGTCACGGGGTTAGACCTGTTTATGCTGGTCAATATATCTCACTTAGAAACATGTTATCTCAAAAATCCCCAGCTAGTTCTTCTTTCCTGATTTAATCATCATTAGCCTATGTAAACCTGAGCTACTTAATATAACCTGTTACTTGTCATATTTTATAACAAGATTGTTGACGTATGACTGTGCATGCTTTTTCCAATGATTTTATTGTTCCACACGATACAATACGTCAACACAAATTATCTAAAAATAACGTGCAACATGGGTTCAACATACTGACCGAGTGTTGTGTCTCAGGTTTTAATTTATCTCCAGTGGAGGATACTTACCAGAGCAAACAGCAAGGTACAAGAACCCCCGGTGTGCACCTCCAGTAATCTAGCAGCGAGACTGCTTTACCAATACAAAAGTATTCTCTTGGACAAGGGTTTAAACCATTTAAGGTATAGAACTTTTGCATTTTTGTTATCAACTGTCGAAAAAAACTATTACTTCAACGATAAAAATCAATCACTTGAAGATTCATCGTTAAGTATGTATCCTTAAATCATGCATTTTCTGGAAGTAAGAATGTGTTTACATGTATATTTACTATGTTTAAACTATGTGTTTTTACTATGTGTATATGTTTACATGTATAGTCACAACTTCCGATTGACGTTCAAATAGTTATACGCTGTGATAAAATTAAGTACGAAACTTTTAAACTAACAGTACATGCAAATAATACATGAACGTTTTATTTTTGTATTTGAAACAAAACCAAGTGTTTTAAGTGCGACAAAATGTGATGGAAAGTAACCATCTCTTATACAAGTTGCCTCCCTTCGTCTAGACATTGATTTTTTATTGTAACTGATTAATTGTAACTGATGATAGTCATATTGGGATATAATTGGGTTTATTACCGATTTAGGTTAATTTCAGAAATTATGCTTTGCAGTTAGTAAATTGTTTTAGAATATAACAATCAGTATATTACATGAAAGCACTATAGTTCTGTTTGTATTAGTATTATCAATTGATGCTCATTCGTAATTGCATAGCTCTAGACACGCATCAAAGAATAACTAGTATGACAATCAGCAACATATGTTCCGGTTGATAAAACACTCGGTAGGTTATAAATACGGAAGACCGCTCTGTTTGAATTTGGTCCCGTTTGGTTTACTTTGAATAAGTATGTGTATGTGTGTGAGTGGCACCGATTTAACAGTCACACTTAATTAAAAAAGCAGTAGTAGTTCGAACATTCTATAATTGAAAGTTTTTATTCTACGCTTTTGCACACCTAAGCACTAGCTATATATGTAGTTAGAGTTGCGAATACTCTGGGGTTCTTCTTCAGTTCTCTAGCGTCCAAGCTGCTGGAACTTTTGAGATTCACAAATCACTTTAAACATATCCCATAAAAGCATAGCTATCCCTGATTGGTGAACGTTACACATTATTTACTACGGGTTGCATTCGAATGAATAGCTTGTGTGAATTTTGTATACATACAGCGAAATGGAGAGCTGGATCTTCCGTTGTATCTAAATAGATGTATTTAAGACGCTCGCATGGAGTCTTCTGATAGGATAGCTGTTTGCATGGAGAGGCATTTTATTATATGATTCGTTGCAACTAGTTCATGTTTGGAGTATGAATGTTAATGCATATTCAAGTGGTCAACGTAGATCTATTTAAAACTATATATGTACATATGCAGAATTTGACATCTCCTGCTTCAAGGCAGATTTAGCCGTAATAGCGCAACCACTCTAGTCGGCGTACGAGCTTGGAATTTGTAGCTGGATCTTAAGACTATCTTACGTTTGTATCGACATTATTTAAGTTCAATAAAGTATTCAATGAGGTAAGCTAGATGCAAATGTACTATACGAAACAGTTGTATTGTATGTTTCAGATCAGTACAGTTATACCTCTGATCGCTTCAACTTAGTCAGCTCAAATTTAGCAGTTACAACTTCATACACCCGAACGCTACATATGTTTATAGGCTGCAACTTATTGAATTCTTTCTACATTCGACAATTCAACAAGTAGGCCCGCTCACGTTTCCATAAATAGTAAAGCAATAAACTAAAATGGACATATGCATACACATAAAAACACATATAAACAATAAACGTAGACAAATCAGATTTATAATGGCTATCTAAACTATTTATGTAATTCGCTTTGACAACTAAGAATTAAATAAGCTTCAAACGACGCTAGATTTCGCTTATACCTGCAAAGTTAACGCGTTTCACACGAGGTACATGGCTATACATATTAACCCATGACCGAGCTATTAAACTTTGGTTATACTGTCCTACCTATACTTACTTATGGCTCAGACATATTTGGATATGAAAATATAGAACTACTGGAACATACATGTATAAACAAATACTTCATAAGAATAATCAGTAAAGCCTGGCGTTCCACACCAATTAATTTTTATTTGGTCGACTAGGCCACTTTCCTCTAAGTTATAATGGCATCATAAAACAGGACAAAATTGACAGCACAACAGCATTCCATAATAACTTACCACATATATACGCGGGAAAAGACTTCCAGATTTTTGTTTTGGTGCTATGTAATTTGATGACTTATACTCTTATAACTAATAATATACTTAAGACATTTTCCGTATGTTTTAAATCAAAAGACGTTTTATGCCAACATTATTGTTATCATTATATTTATTTCTACTATTACACGTGATGAGGTAGTCATTTTATAAAAATCCTTGCATATTATTTAAGAGCATATTTTTATTACAGTTGTGTATACCTACTGTCGAGGCCGACGTGTTACTCCATATGGAGTAAACCCCCCACACAAAAGGAGGATATGAAAGACAATAATTCATCCAAATCCTGCCACTAGGGAGAGCACTATCTTACCAACGAACCCAATTTGATCAAGGCTCTGTCATAAAAACAACAATATAAATACATCTTTGCTCTCTAAATATCGACCAGAGCTTTGTGACGAAGTTATTCGCTCCAAGAATATAACATGTGATACGGACCGACGGACGGGCCAACTTATCAACCGACTTATCGAAATAATGAATCAAATCTACCCCCTCCCGGCGAGTGTATAAACATGTGTTCATTTGATTGTAATCTGAACAGATAAAACAAAATATTTTAGACATTCGCAAACACACAATTCACACGTTTGACACATGTCGGGACTTCTCGATCCAACGTGCTAGCACGTTCCCCATGTTCATCAGTTCTTTGCATGTGTCTGGTTCGCACCCTCCGTCACACCTCATTTCACATCGTATGATACCATACTTCCTACTCTCGGACCATTATGTCTATTGTCGTTTTGTTTAATGAAAATTGTTAAAATAAATGCACACAACGATGTGTTATATTTCCTTTTAGGAGATTACGTCTAACAAGATTATATTTAAAGCAAACCGATATCAGAAAGATAAATTTTCTTTAATACATGTTTTCCCTTTTATTTGTTTAGCTTATACAAATGCAAAACAACTAACGTATAACTAATGTTTTAACAGCTTCAATATTGCAGCGTTGACCAATATTAATATAAGTATTAAAATATTGAGGTTAGCTTTTTTTGAATGTCTGAGAAGCAATCATTGTTTGGTAAATGTTGCGTAAACTTTACTTTTTGAAGCAGCATGACTTGACAAGAGGACATATCTGATGAAAGAACAGACACTCAAAATGCCTTATAACAGTTCGTTAACCGTAAACGCGTTTCCTTCATATTAGTTTCATGTAATTGACTAGCATTGTATACGCAAACAATTACTCGATGTAGCAATATACTTCTAACTACCATTTATTTCGTACAGTGTGTGTTTGATACGCAACGTCCATCGCATCTGTTTGTTGATATTGTTTTTCAAATCGGTATTTTTTTTATCTTTCCCCGATCTTTGTTGAAACAACACCTCTGTAATATGGAATGAAAAACATGTTCAATTTCGTATTTCAACAAATGATTATATACTGAACAGTTATAGTAAAACTCTATGTGATAGTATACTAATGATGCAAATCTATCGTATTACACTCTGTAATATTAGCGAGCTGAGACTCGATTTATAAAAGATAAGGGTAACATCAAACTATGAATCACATTTTTTTCTTTCATTTAAATGAAAGCAAATATGAATATACAGTTTGAATAGTTATACTAATTGTTAACTAGTTTTACGTCTTATAACGTTCCGACCATATACGTGTGTTATCGTAACTTCAGATGTTACTTAAAAGGTACGTAAGATCTTTGATAAAACAATACCCTGTCTTCTAAACAAGATTTATTTCAAATGGTAAAAAGCGCAGATTCACGTGATCGTCCAATTATTTAAACACTTCCTGAATGTTCAGCTCATACTCACTCCCGCTGAACTACGTTACAGTGAGAGGTGAGTCTATACGACAACGCGATACGGCGTCATAACTACAACGGTTACGGTGTCTTTCCACATGTTGTTGACGATACGGGCCGTTGTTAAAATAAATGGTAAATAACGGTAATTTTGAATAGTTTTTTGTATGTGTAAGCCAATGTTTATTTATATATGGATATTGTATTCCTATGTTATTGACAACAGGGTAGTTGTACAGACCTGTATAGACAACTCATAAAATCATTGGAATATAATTCAAAGTCTGACATTAAACAGAAGAAAATGGTAATCAAACGTAAGTAAGAAAGAATATTGAATCAATCTTTTCTAGATCTGTCACAAAATTAACTGCATGTAAGAGTAACGAGATAAATTTTGATGAATTAAAATGTTACGGCGTCTTACAGAGAGTGTTACAGTGCATTTACTAAAACATGTTTAAGGTTAGGGTATAGTATCGACAGGTACAAGAGGTTTCGGTAAAAAACAAGTTCGGTAAATTGTATTGATATGGTAAATGTTGTGGATGTTTCGGTAAAATGGATCTTTATAGAGGTATACCTACAATTAGGTGTTAATTACACCTATTATTGGTTTATATCAGGGCATATATTTGCAAACTGGTGATTTATTTTTAATTGATTAATTAATGCAATGCCTACAGTAACAAATTTAGGGGAATGAATGAGCTACCACTAAAGTTTTTAAAAAGAATGATTTTAGGTACCAAACCAAAAAATGTAGATTAAATTTAAAATGTAACTTTATTGAAAGTAAATTTACGATTAAAATAAATCAATACTAATTTTTTTAAAGATTTAGTGCATTTATTTAAAAAAACGGAATAATACATTTTGATTTAAAGACTAAATTAAAAGAAGATATTCAATTTAGTATAATGCTATTAACAAATGTTCAAAGTCTTGTATGTAAAATGTTGTAGTACTGATTTAAAAAAAAAAAACAAAAAAAAAAAAAACATAAACAACATTTAATGAATTTGCGATTCTAAGATTAATTCTGTCTTTAATTAAATATTTGTACGATTATTTTATCTGAAAATAAATGTACCAAGTCTTTAAAAATTGTATTACTGATTGATTCGCACTGCAGTAACTCACATCCTACTTAGTTTATTCTAGCATAATCGGAACTTTTTAACACATAAATGTATGTACTGTGTAACTTTAATTGGATACGACCTTTAGCGCCTCGGTATCCGAACGTTATATGAGGGTGAACCTTGGCGAATTAAAACAGCATGCGGATGGTAAAAAATAAAAATAAATGACAATATTCACTATAAGCCTTTAAAAGCGCATTAACACACATCTCCTTTAAATGTGCTTCTAGTGATTACAGGACATCCCGTCTTAAGTGTTCAATTAAAAAATAAAATAATAAATAGGCCATTCCTGACAGCTGAATGATAATATGTGGTAAAATTAAAACATAGAGAATGTTTGCTTGTTTGCAGTGAGATAAAAGATTATATCATCATCGGTAAGGGAGTTAATTCGTATTTTCATGAGCGCGTAGAGCCAGTGAAAGTGTTGAAATTATCTCCATTATTGGTGATGATATAATCGAATATGTTACGGTTAACAAATAAGTATCCTATTTATTATATGTTATCTTAATTTGTGTATATTAATATTTGACAATGTGAATCGTTATTTCAACAAAAGGTGTTTTGCGCGCCAAACTGATGACGTCATTTGTAGCAATGACATATAAGGATATAGTTCACGGATATTTTTGGAATTTGATTAGCTAGCATATAACGAATAATTTTATCTATAATGTGCTAGACAGTGAGCTCCCAAAAATATCCGTGAAATATATCCTTATATCTCACGGCTGTAAATGAAGTCATCAATTCCGCGCGTGTATCTACGTCATATTGCAAAGGCGCAAAATAAATTTCGTTGAAAACGCATCAAATGGCCAAACATGAATAAGTTTATAACGATAGCATATAAGAAATAGAACATATGTTTGTTTGCCGTATATCTTATATATCTTATATTTCACGGCATACAAACAAATAGTCTCGATATATTATTAGTCAGAAGGACACATTAATGGGTACACCATGATACTTGATTAAAATGAAAACGATTTTAAACACATGAATCGCCTGATTCAACATCGCTAGTTTAAATGAAGCAATTCATGAAAGAAAGCATTTTACTCAATCAGCACTATTGACACATTGATATGTCTTTTGCAAATAAAATATATCCAAATCAGGCAGCTCCTTTAGGAGCTGCTTGATCAGGATTTACTTTATTTGCCTATGCGTTACCAAAGAATAAGCATTTGACTAGTGCCAAACCAAAATATATTAAATTGGATGAATTATTATTACATTTAGCTAATGGCAATTCAAACCGTACGAATATTTGTTTGAATTGTCAGGGCTGAATGTGTTAACTAAACAGTATGGTAACTATCTTAGAACAAACACGATATGGACCAATATCCCCATAAATGAGACTAAAAAACTACACTTGATTCCTAATGATTACATTGAAGTGAACATATTAAACAATGTCAGTGAACGTGCTCTAAAGTATTAAAGGAAGACAGGTCAAACTTAAAAGTGCACTGGCCTATAGTTACTTAGGCGGATTTACAAGCCTTTTAATGACGTGCCAGAGAAGGCCTCCACGAGTACGATTTCCCGCACGGGCATGTATAGAGTTTGTCTCCGTGTTTCCCTTGTACATGATCCAGCAGTACAGTCCCTGAATTAAGAACTACCCCACATGTGTCACATTTGTGTTCCTTTTTGGTACTCTGCTGCTGGCAAGTTTGCATGTGTCGCCTTAAGCACGACTTGAAGCCAAATCATGTTCCACATTTACATAAATACGTTTTCGAACCTTTGTGCTTGTCCATATGCCCAATGTACGCTTCCCTTTCGTAGTATTTCTTTCCACATGTTGCACAAATGAACTTACATACATCGGCATGTTTCACATCACGATGTCTCTTTAAAGCAGCGCGATTATTGAATCTCTGGCTACAAGATTCACACAAAAATGGGGTTTCTCCGTGAACAACTCTTACATGAGTCCGTAGATCATATGATGAGGCGTAAGTCTTACCACACGTTGGACACTCTTCCTTCTTCTGGTGGACGGAACGCTTATGGCGGTAAAGATTGCCCCTAGAGTTTGTATTATACGGACAACTGGGACATGAGAACAGATCTACCTTCTGTTTTGTGGCAATAGGCGTCGTGCACAAGGTCCAGGTTTTCCCTCAGGCACTTCATTGTTGTTGCAATCAATGACGACCACCATACTCACGTCCAAAATGCTACTATTGTGGAACGAAATCTCCATGGTTGTAAATTTGACTTCCTGCAGGCGCTGTAACGCTGTAAAGAAGACACCGTAACATGTCTTAGTCGTAAGAGAAGATACCGTAACATGTAAACGGAGTTGACATGCTACAACTATTTCGCAAAATCGGATAGAAATCACCAATATAGTATACGCATGGGCATCACATGTTTGTAAAAGAGTGAACTTGATACAATTCATTGAAAATAATCATCGTGACAGAAACTGCAAGCCAGAAACGAATTAATCGGATTTTCTATGCTTTGAGCTTGAACTTCTTTCTTTTATCATAATTTCACGCTAGAAAATGTCTCGATAGCTTAAGGAAGCGAGTAAAGAAACATTAATAGATGAAAATAAATGCCATATCCCGTTTTACGTGTACGTTTAAACAAAGAATGTACCCGTGTTAACGCGTGTGTATGTCTATAACTGTCCGGACGCTGTAACCGTTGTAGTTATGACGCCGTATCGCGTTGTCGCACAGACGTACCACTCATTGTAACGTAGTTCAGCGGGAGTGAAACTTATACAAAGGTATAAACACGAGTTAGTGTGGTAACGTCGCAAGTTTAAACTTGATACTTTACTTTTCGTTCATATAACGAAGCAATAGAAATAAAGTGGAAAGGAAAACATTGGATTTGAACCAAGTTAGTTGTGCAAATCTACCACGAAAAAAATACCAAATGGCTACAGGTGAGCATTTAACATATTTATGGATATATTTTAAGTTGTCTTAATAACTTATTATAGGTGAATACAAGCACTTTATTTTATTATTTGAAGTAGTAAAATGCATTACTGATCATCCAAAGATCTGTCCATCTTTACTTACTATTTCTTCAAGCAGAATTGAAAACTAACTATATAATAACATGTGTTAGTACCCAAACACGTTAAATAAGGTTAACTTTTACGTACATAGAAAGTTTTAAACTACCAAATCAAACGCGGATTTCGAATTAACTCTTAATATAATGGAAGTCAATTTGAGGTCAGCGAATTAGCAAAAATAACGCCTTTATGATCGGAATAGTATGTACATAAAAGGTTATGGTTATGATACGTCAATGCTGATGTGTTTGATGTAAAGTTGTTCATGACCATTTAAGAGCGTTTACATGTAGTAGTCCAAAGCTTTAAATAGTTGTGCAAACAACGATCTATCCCATATTTGCGCCGGGTGAAGTAAACTGATATAACTCGATGTAAAATTATGTTCTGTAACCATTCAAATCCATCATTATACTACATATCAATTACAAACCTACGTCGTATCGTTTATATCAATATCTTTTTTAAATGAAAAACAAAAATAATTAAATCATGAAATAAACAAGACCATGTATTTGATTTAGGGGAAATACCGAGCAAACTAGCACATATCCACTATATAAAAATGAGTATGTAAAAGTTGAATTGAATTATATATTTTAATAATATTGATTTCATCTGAATAGTGTGTAACTTCATTAACAATATATAGAAATTTGTTTAGAGCAATAGTGTTTGTAATTAAGTTAAATTCTAAATGTCTTGTACGCAATTTTCAAAATCTAATGTGAACAATAATTTGCCTTATTTTAGTCAGTTATAGTGTGGACGTCAACGACAAAGGAGAGCCGTCCGGGTCCGTTACTGGTAGTGTTAGCGCTGGGCCTGTGAATGTTGGTGGAACTATTAATGTAGGTACTGACGGCAAAGTATCTGGACGTGGTGGCATTGATGGAAGCGTAAGTGTTGGACCTGCTGCAATCAGTGCAAGAATGGACGTCGATAGTGGCGGCAAAGTGTCTGCAAGTGGTAGCATTGGCGGAAGCTTTAGTATCAAGTGAGGACGTCAGACTAAATAAGCTTAGATTTGATCTTTGTAGATAAAGAGGTTCATCTCATAGATTAGGAATTAGATCAGGCAGATGGCATACACCTTAATTTAAACCTTTTCAAGAGGAAAATGTCAACATTACAATGTTCTGGAGGATAAATATCATTTTTATTAGAATGTTTCTTATATGATAATATTATAAAATTGTATATAAATAAATATTACTGGAAAAGACCAAATGGATAAAGTTTATTGAATTAATCTTATCTGATATTACAAGTACCAAACTAAAACCTTAGCCATGTTTGTACACAATGCATTCAGTCAAAGAAACCTTTATAAATATTAATATGATTAATTTTGTATAAGTTATAACTCAAACTTGACTTCTCGCTCTCTTATAGATACGGCTTTGTATTCTTTATGTTATCGTTATAAAATTGTTAAATAGATTCTAAATGCTGTAATCCATTTGGCTTAGACCGTTTCATGTATTGATATTTTATTAACAACTTACGAAATTTAATACTGATCACCTGGTGACCTATAATATATATTAATATGTTTTGAACATGTATACCCATGGACTGTTTGTCTATTGTATATTTAATAAACTATTATGTCTGATCAGCTATTTTTATGAGATAGTTATTATGTGAACCGATAAATGGAAGATGTCACACATAGCAAACATCCTTTGAAAATACTGGAATATTAGTGAAATTGATTGGTGCTCCCCGATAGGGTTCTTTGTCAGAAACGGACAAATTGAAAGCACGAATCAAGAACATGTTGGAAATTTCGTTAAGTAAGATCATCCATAGAAAGTGATGCTGAATAAGAGGTGTCATTAAAATAAGCGAAATAATAATATTTTTTCCCCAATTTTAACGAATGTTAACTTTATTGAAAAATATAATTGACTGAACGGCATGACAATCATGGCATGCCTGACAGGAATTCTGCATATAAAGTTGCATCGAGTACGGATAAATTAATCAGGATTTTAAATATTAATTGATATATAAAGGGTTAGGTTTTTAAAATTGTAAAACTCGTGGTTCAATCAGATGAGCCTGGATTGAAGTCCATTCGAATGACGTTGCGAAGAAATACGCACGGATACGGTTAGCTTATGAAATTCGCGCGGAATCGAAGTATTTGAACGATATATGTATACATATAATATGTTTATATAAATTGAACCCTTATTATTACAAGATATTCAAACAGCTGTCGCATTCGACAATCAAGATCAGAGATTGAATCCATTGGCTGAAAACATGTTTTAAATCCTGTAAACTCTGCAAGCAAAAATTTTCCTCTGTAAACAGTTCATATTATTGTGAGAAACAGCTTTGCATGGAAGCTTTGCTGGTATATGTGCCATGTCAGCCATCGGCAATGACCTTTTACGGGAACTGACAACTTTCCCATCAGTATTTATATTGTTTACGAGATTATTAACAGCTTCAAAAGGGCCATTCTGTTCGGTTCCAGACTTCTGAAATGCTCAGAAAGTATGATTATTCTGAAGACAGGCTTAACATGATTGGTAATTGCTCATAGAAGTTGTTTTACACCTGATTTATTTAAAAGCCTTTAAAAAGCATTCGCTATCAAGCAACTATCTATTTTAATTTTGTATTGGAACGGGGAGATTATTCCCATCTAACACTCGAGTGAGTAACAACTTATTTCAGAGGACAGCAATTGGCGAAGACCTTTTTTGATGACCTTGTTAGTTTCCTCCAACTAACCCAGTTTCAAACATTGCCATGATTGATCACAATTGGGTCATAAGTGTAGCTTATAGAGTGATAATAAGTTTCGTACATCACTTTACATGGTGACCTAGTTTTTACACAAACATGACAAATATTTTAATTTGGCCTAGATATTTTGAAGATACACATTCCAATTAAATTGTATTAAGATTCAGTCATATATGTGGTTTCTATAGTGGAAAAAACGTTCTTGCACATTAGACATGGTGACCTAGTCTAGGACTAACATAACTCATTACCTTAAAAATTGTTAAGATAAAGATTTTGACCCAGTTGATTTTAAATGTAAACTTATATGTTCTCATCATTAATTTTAATAAAATTGGGCTTTTATTCTGTCCCCTCTATTTCCGAATAGTATCAATATGAATATTATCTAAATTAGAGTTCAATTAGCAAATATTATAATTAAAACACGGTATTCCACCAGCCATTAATTTTAGTTTTTGTTTGGTGAAATGTAACCAAACATTACCTCCTTACTGTACAATACCATACACATTCAGATATTTATCAGATGTTACAGTTAAATTCCCATCCCCATTTGTTTTGAAATATATACAATGACATAAAACACAAATGTACAAAATGAAACTGTTACAGCTGTTTACAACCCTTTGCAACTTGCACACTATACCTTCATCAAATTGGTATCGGATACGCTTGAAGTAATAATATGTGATGAAACAAACCGGATGATAGCCCATTATGGCGTTCAGGTTTCAAAGGAACTATTTTTGAAGCCAAACAATAAGTGTTTGTTTTCAAAGGGACATTAGAAACTACGGTTAACAGTTTACTAGTTATGAAATAGATGGCTTTAATGTTTGCTTAACTTGATTTATCCGATTGTAATGACGATCGATGTTGAGTCATTCTTAAATAATGTACGTGGCTAAACATGTACTTAAAACCACTTCTATTTTGTTCGAGATATCTCCCAACCATATCTATATTAACCGATATATTCGAACCAAATTGTACTTTCCCAACAATCATTTTATGAATTGGTATTAAACATTTCCATGATTTTTTTTAATGTTTTATTTCAATAATAATTTAAACACTCTGGACCATATACACAAAAGAAGATATGCCCGGTTATCCGATTGGGCGAGTAATTAGCCACCGTTTGAACGGTGTAGTTGAAGCACAGTCATTTGTTTATCTGATCCGGAGATCGATCAAAAATACCTCGTGGAAGAACTTATAACGCATCTAGTGTAGGGAAAATGAACATCTAATAAAGTGTAGCTGACAAGAAACGTTAACAAGATAAAACAAGCTCAATGGTCATCTAATGAAGTGTGGCTGATATTAACATGTTCGCCACTTACAATACGTTCAATGATAATATAGTGTAGGGTAGCTGATAAAAAACGTTAACCAGATACAACACGCTCAATGATCATCCGGTGTAGTGTGGCTGATATAAACATGTTTGTCACTTACAAAACGCCCAGTGATAATATATTGTATGGTAGCTGATAAAAACACGTAAAGCACATACAGCAAGTCCAATAAGAACGTATTGAAGTGTAGCTGATATTAAAACTTTAGCATCATACCACAATCTCAATGAGGATCGAGAATAGTGTAGCTGATATAAAAACGTTATCTACATACAACAAGCTCAGTGAGCATCTAGTGTGGTGTAGATGAAAGAAAAACGTTAATTATATTCAACGGCTGATACGAAAAAAAACATTAACCAGATAAAACAATCCAAAATTGGCATCGAACGTAGGGTAGCTGATATAAAACGTTATGTTAACCAAAACATCACGGCAAAACCAATTTTATTGAACGCAGCATCCATGAAGAAAAATAGTACACGAATACCATTAGACCCAGACTAGGACGGACAGCACCAAACAAAAACGAATTACTGAGTAAAGGTTTACGAACAAAATCTAACTGACTGCTTCTCACAGACTTATTTATGTTACTCTGCGGAGCACGCAGCAATACTAATCGCCAACTCGAGCTGATGAGGTTTGATTTGGTTGGGCATCTGGGACCCGTATGTCATCATTATAAACCTAATACTGTGCAGACTGTGTTCTGTATCGATTATGTCTGAATTGTTTAGTTACACACACAATATCACGTTGCTCGTATAACACAACAGCATTATGTTTTACTAAATACATTTAGCTCAATAAGGTTCTCCATTGTCAAGAAACCCGCACATTGGTCGTATAAGAGGAGATTATTTTGAAATGATTACACATGTTTGGACGAATGGATGTCATAACGCATACAACCAGTACGTCATGTAATGTATTGCACCAAATAATATATCTTCAAATATAATCAATGCTTACCATCATGTGACCAGTAATGAGGTTCTAGTGGATTGCAAATGTTAAAAAGATTTTCACGCTTTAACCTTCGGCATACTGACTTTATAATTATACGTGCGCACTATCCTATTTTTGTGAAATGATTTACAATCACAAGAGAGTTTATTGTGCATATACCGATATGCGTTCTAGAAGCGATACAATAATAAATTTCCGTTCATCGAAAAATTGCAGAGACTATATAGTGTATTGTGCTTACGATGGAATGCGTTGTTAAAGGGACTTGTTCACAGTTTATAAAAGTGAGAATTTTTCAATTTTTTGTCACAGATTCAAGAAAAAAATGAACAATGTACATCAGTGTGCGAAATAAGACTAATGTCGCAGACTTATACTGAAAATACACTTTCGTTAACGAAAAATCACCGTTGAAGTTGTTAAACTATAAAGCGTCTGACGCGAAACGATATAAAAATTTCGATTTTTGTGTTATCGTTATATTTTGTAACATCACGTGGATGGTTATACAAGGTATAAAATAAATGGCAACCCATGTGGAGACGGATGGTCAGTCCCTTTAAAGACGTAACCTAGCAAATTGCCGTTAAACGGAAATATTGAAGCGACTGATTCTTTTGCAAAGCGCAACCATGAATTATTGTTAGTTTGCAAAGAATATACGTGTCATATAAATATTAAAAATGTTAAAGGTTTTCCGCGTCGTCCTTGACAGAAAGAATTGCTGACTATATTTCATGATATTTGGGGTTTTCCCGACTGAAGCAAGATTGAAAACAACATTGACGTATTTATTATATTTGTTGGTAAATAGGCTTACGGGATATACTCCCTACACAATACTTTATGTTAATGTTCACGGGCACGAATTATGAAATGTGGTTTACTCAACAACATTATTATTGAGATAGTTCTTATAAGCTCCAGTTTATGTTATTTAAAATCATGCTCGGATCCAGTGGATAAACTTGTAAGAGAGATAATTACAACAACAATTGTTTGTTCTTAGTATAACAGTAAATTATCTTTCGTTACAGGAGAAATATTAGCATTAACACACCAACAATTGTAAATTTAAATTGTATTTCCTACATTAAACAAAATGGTTTTCTGAAAGAGGTACTGATATCTGATATAATTCGATATTTTACAAACATAGGACATTTGAAAGGTGTTAACTGTAATTAAAATGTACATAATGTCAGTACAGAAAAGTGTCAGAGCATAATGTTTTGATAAATACATGTGTATAATATGTTTAAAGTATGCATTGAATACCCCTAAACATGTTCATGCAAAATAATACATGTCAGAAGTATACATTGAATACAACTGAACATGATCAGAGAAAAGTGAAAAGTGTCAGTAGTATGCATTAAGAACCAGTCAACATGATCTATGACATGTGTTCAGTGCTAGAAATCAATCAAATGAAGCTTGTAATAAAATGGATGTCCTTCATATTTGTGGATAAAAAAGGATGTTTTAAGCGACCAGGGACTCCTGCGGGAATTTTTTTAAGAAAGTCTGTTCATATCATCATTTTAAATTTATTATGTTTGCATTTAATAAAATAAATATGAATAAATAATAATATTTTAAGATTAAACACATGTACTTTGTCAGTGTTCTATGGAAATGGGAAATACCCCTTAATATTCCTTAATACCCTTTATGGCTGGAACAAAGGAGTATTATACGCTTTAACAATAACATCAGGGGGTAAAATACCCTTAAATTTAGACTAAATCCTTATCTGGAGCTCTGCCGGTATATATATATATTAACATAGAGCTTTGTCACTATAAGGTGACGAATACCCCCACATGCCGCATTGACACAAAATACGCACTAAGTGACCCAGTGACATAGTTTTTGACCCGGCATGACCCATATTCGAACTTGACCTAGACATCATATAGATACAACTTCTGACCAAGTTTGGTTAAGATCGGATGAAAACAACTCTAAGTAGAGAGCGGACACTTAATACGGACCGACCAACAGACCGACAGACCCACAAACAAGCACTCATATATACCCCCTAAACTTTATTTGTGGGGGTATAATTAAAGGACGTTTATTGCATCTATTTAATATCTATGAATATATCTAAATGTTTTTATGCATGTCCAACATTATGAGATAAAAAAAAATATTTGCAAAATATAAGTAAGTACTGTCCTGGAACAAAACATTTTTGTACTGAAATATTATTCATAACATCAAAAGGCACCAAAAGGCCAGTCTTTAAAAAATCTGAAATAAACAACGGCTGTTTGTAAAACATGCATGCCCCCATATGGGCTGTCAGTTGTAGTGGCAGCCATTGTGTGAATACGTTTTTTGTCACTGTGAACTTGGTGGTGGTGTTGTTGGTGGTGGTGATGGTGGTAGTGGTGGTGGTGGGGGTATCTGGAAACCATTTTACTGTGTCGAGTCACCGTGACCTTGACCTTTGACCTAGTTACCTGAAAATCAATAGGGGTCATCTGCCGGTCATGACCAATGTCCCTATGACGTTTCGTGATCACAGGCCTAATCGTTCTTGTGTTATTATCCGGAAACCATTTTACTGCTTCAGGTCACTGTGACCTTGACCTTTGGCTTAGTGACCTAAAAATCAATAGGGGTCATCTGCCGGTCATGATCAATGTGCCTATGAAGTTTCGTGATCCCAGGCATAAGCGTTCTTGAGTTATAATCCGGAAACCATTTTCCTTTTTCCAGTCACTGTGACCTTGACCTTTGACCTTGACCTTTGACCTAGTGACCTGAAAATCAACAAGGGTCATCTGCCGGTCATGGCCAATCTCCCCATGAAGTTTCATGATCCCAGGCATAAGCGTTTTTGAGTTATCATCCGGAAACCATTTTCCTATTTCCAGTCACTATGACCTTGACCTTTGACATTTGACCTAGTGACCTGACAATCAATAGGGGTCATCTGCTGGTTATTACCAATCTCCCTATGAAGTTTTATGATCCCAGGCGTAAGCGTTCTTGAGTTATCATCCGGAAACCAATTTCCTATCTCCAGTCACTGTGACCTTGACCTTTTACCTTGACCTAGTGACCTCAAAATCAATATGGGTCATCTGCCAGTCATGATCAATGTAGCTATGAAGTTTCATGATCCTAGGCCTAAGCGTTCTTGAGTTATCATCCGGAAACCATCTGGTGGACGGACCGACGGACAGACGGACCGACGGACCGACATGTGCAAAACAATATACCCCCTCTTCTTCGAAGGGGGGCATAACAATATGGGGTGAGGACAGGCAACATAATCATGGATATTTTCCCTTATGAATACAGAATGTAATCTTTTTACTCTACAAGAAAATACTTTAAATCGGAGACTCATTTTAAACTCAAAGTTATCTGAAGATGTACACTCGAGTAACAAATTATTTTCTGCATACACAAATTGTTTCAGACCTTTTTTGGACATCATCAATATTTAAAACATTACATAAGTAATTTAACTCTAGAAAATTTGATACGGAAAACCATGTTGAAGCAGTCTATCTGTTATTTACATATAACCCCCTGTTTATTATGGGAGTGTAATTGAATCAATTAGGTCCTTCAACTATCAACAACAATTAGATCAATACTTATTGGCAAACAGATCCAATTTGCAAATCAATATCACATATCTCTTATGTGCTTGCTTCTGGGCTGTTTCTACAATTAACCCAACGATTACCTTTATATTGATCTTATTTATAGTCGTAAACACAATAGCGGACAGAATGTTGCAATTCTGTTGTTGTCCCAACAATTGTAAGCAGTTTATACAAAGACTATGATTGTTTACCCACTTTGTAAAATATTCAGCAATATGGGCTCCTCAACACACCTTTTTGTGGTAAAATATTTGCAACACCTCAACAATATATTTTATCTGAAATGGAAAATGCCAAATGTATTTACACTCAAGAATATAGTTATTATCAGCCTTTGTGCTTTTAATAGCGTGCAGATCATCTTTTCTCAATAAGACTATTTTTTGGTAAAAAGGATTTCCCTGGCCAATAAAAGGGACCTTTTCACGTTTTGGTAAATTGACAAAATTGAAAACAATTGTTTCAGATTGGCAAGTTTTTGTTGTAGTTATGATATTTGCGAGGAAACAGTTATACTGAACAGTTACCATGCTCTAAAATATCCATCATATGCATCTTTTGACGATTTAAAAAAGTGAAAATTATAAAGCGTTACAAATGCGAAACGATTGAATATTTTAGAGAGTTCTGTTGTTATCGTTATTTTTTGTGACAATATGTGGATTGCTTATATAAAGTATGAAATACATAAGACATGATAGCAGCATGGATGGGCGAGTGGTTTCGGCACTAGCCTGTTACTGCAAGTGTCAGTGGTTCAAGCCTAGGATGGGATAGCTTTTTTTTTTTCTTTATTTAATTTTGTTCTTGTTTTATACTGGAGCTCTCTAGTTCCGAGGTTTACATTTATCAATTTAAAGTATTTAATAACGAACTTCAAAACATGCCAAAATTTGTGACCAAGTCCCTTTAATGCAACTGGAACTTTAATTTTATATTCATTCTTTAAGAAGCAAATTAACTATGTCCCAAAAAATATTTGTGTAAACAAACTTCAAATTACACACACCTAGGCCTATTATGTATTGACTTTATTAATATGATGAATAAATGTATCAGTTACACTCGGATGAATTTTCAGAAAAACGAGGATATAAATCATTAAATTACACTTATTTGTGAATATAAACCCTATTCCACCTGGTTTTTCAAATGAGGTAGCAAGCTCTATTTAATGTTAATATTACTAAAAATGCATTTGTTTTCCTTTTTGCATCCCGAGTAGATCCACTGTTAATTTTCACAATAGTCTTGCATTATAGCTTACTTTTTTTACATTTGATGATCAAATTTTATTGGTATATTATATTATATCCAGTCAAGATGTATAATGAACGTACATAGTAATATGTTCAAAAATATGTAAAAATATATTTATTTTTACTCAATGTCTTCTCATTGTTTTTACCTCCTTCGCTCATGCAAATATGGTGTCCAAGCATGATTTTGGTTGAACGTTCTCATGACATACTGATCCAGATCTTTGTCAGCAGGGGTAACATCCTTCGTCTTATCCTTTGACTTATAGACAAACTCCTCTTTCTTAATCTCCTCTGCAGGCAGTACCGGTACCACTGCCACTACCGGTTTGTCATTATGGTTTTTCGGATCATCTTCAGGTGGTGGTGGCGGCGGTGGAGGGTTTAGGGGGCTGTTCGGGAGACTTGGGTTTGTTCAATGGAGATTTCACGTCCGGTTTGAATATCGGTGCCGGTGGTGGTGTGACCTTGTTGTAGACAGGGGTCACTGGGGCCGGCGGTTGTCTCTCCGTCTCTATGTCCTGCAGACGGTAGCCGTTCATTTCATCGGGGAGACCCCATGTATCCTCTCCTGCCGGGGTCACATGCCCAGTACGCCACATACTTGTTTATTTTTCGATGTCAAGACAACTCCACAGAAAATGGTTGTGTTGCTCCTTTTAAACTTACAGAAGGATAATTATAAAGTAGTTTGAAGAATTCACGAACAACTCTTGTTGTTTCTTATATGTTCAAATATAATTTCAAAATACTTTCCTTCAAAACAAGCAAAACACTCACTGTTCTTCAGTTGTTAAGAATATAATTTATCTGACAAAGCCTTCTTAAGCAGTATGTAAATAAACATAAATCCTTATCAATCATTTACTATCTGTTTAAACAAATCCTTTCACAAAATATACTAATTTATTCCATTAAATAAACACTTAACACTGCATTAAACAAATGTCCATGATGTACCATAAATCTATCCTTTTTTTCGTATTTGTTTTGATGTATTTTTTGTTGACTGTTTTACATGGACACCTACATGTCTTTCCAGTGTTGGACATGTATTAAACTGACAAATTTAATTACTTTTTTATTATTAGCAAATCAGATATCGCCAAACTGTGACCATTGTTTTTGTGATCTCACAAAACCTGATCATGCAAGACTGAATTCCATGTAACAATATCTCATCTGGTAATCCAATTGTGTGAAATACACAACCATTGTCCTTGGATTGGTATTTGTAACAGACCATTCAGAAGAAGATGGGATGGGTTTTAAATGAAATAAGATTAGATGTGTTTAATTATTTGAATATAATCCTTTTTGTTGCATACAATATTTCCAATTGTTATCAACATGGAATTCGATGTTCATGTTCATGTTCAAGAATACAAATGATCCATTATTTTTTTATTTGTTACGCATTGCAACATGTTTATCCACCCTTATTCAGAATGAGTTTTTCACATATGTGAACAATCTTGAGGGGCCTCCAATTGTACTGATTTCATTACAGAGTAGAATATTCAAAGTGCTTGTCACACATTTTCATTTGTACTTCAAACCATTAAAAAATCCATCTATGTTTTTCCATAATAAACCTCATTCCTATTACAATTCTGGGGTTTGTACAAATAAAATGCACAGCACTATTTCAAATTCTCTTTTCCTGAAAATAATGTCCATTCAACCATTACAATATCTGGGTATCCTGTGTTTGTTAGCTGTAGAGCAAATAATTGTGCACTCTAATTTTCTAGGTAGGTTCTTGTTAATTATTTATTGGACGGGCTTTATTGCACCATAGAGCATCCTGGATTGACACATTTAGTACATTCTCCACTATGTCTGGGCCTTTAATTCATACAGAGTTTACTGCTGTTACTTGAAAAGAGCCATTTCACCTATGTGTTGTGTTCTGAGAAAACTACGCTTAATGCTAGTGTGTAAATTGTCATCCCAGATTAGCCTGTGCAGTCTACAGAGGCTAATCAGGGATGACAATTTCCGCTTTTATGCAATTGTTCGTTTAAACAAGGGCTGTTTGTAAAACATGCATGCCCCCATATGGGCTCTCAGTTGTAGTGGCAGCCATTGTGTGAATACATTTTT
>VMBQ01000172.1:731451-794078 GCA_007657795.1 Dreissena rostriformis
GGCTTTGAACCAAGAGTTTGTTATTACAAAAGTGTATTGTTACCCTGTTCACCTCAAGGACGAGTTATTCTGTGATCTTGTTTTACCTTTTATTCAAATCAGACATTATTAACAATGGCAAGCCATTCAGCTCTGTATTGCTCTGTTACTCACACAAAGGTTAATGTGATGTGCTACTCTGATAGCTATCTAGTAAACAACCATTCAGGGAAGTTATTTTGTCTTAAAAACCAAATACAAATACAGGGAAGGTATGTATCGTTATCATTATTTAACAAACACCAAAAAACAGGAAGTTTTTGATGTGTCTATTGCAACGCTTCACAGGATAGAGATCTTGTCACGCAATCTGAATAATTCAATCTGAACTAGCATAACACACATAACAAAACGCACATTCCCTTCACGGCCACATGAGAGTTTTTGCGCAATTTTATTTGAAAAACAGGAAATTATACATTCCTTAAGTGGATTTGTTTTGGAACAAACACACTCAGATGTCCAGAAAAAGGTAACAAAGTAGTCAAGAATTACGTCCCCTACCAATGAACCTTGATCAAGTGAATATACAGTGCACTATATAGATACTGTCCTTAACTAAACAAATACAGTGCTCTCGATCAGGAATGAGGAAACAGTACTCTTCAAAAAAGCGGGCTAAAACAAATGTTAATTGAGGAGACATATTGGTTTTGGTAGATTATCAATTTTAATTTACAACTTAATCATATAAATAAATATTTTCTTAACTGGCTCAACCAAGAGTGTTCTTTTTATTCAATGCTTTTGACACTATTTATCTAAATTAAAGAGTTAAACTAAAGAATTTTGCTGAAATAATGACATCATGACACATTTTTTGGTTTATAGTTACTGTGTTTGTAAAACTGGGGTTTTACTGCCACATGTTTTTCTCTAAATAAAAGAAACTTTATGTTGATTTTGCCTGCGTTTTGATCAAAACAGTGGGTTATAACATTCTGTAAATTAGCTTTGAATGCTATGATGATGCATTCAGTACATTATATAGTAAACAAAGTGTAAGTGCTTGAATCAACAATTAAGCCTCCCAAACCCATGCCATGTAATGGAATATGTAACTAGAGCAGAAATGAAGAAAATAACAATGCTGAAAGTTGAACTTTTCGGTCATGTAGGTTCAGGGGAAAATATATTAAAGTTATTTTGCAATATAAGTTTAGTATATAAACTATATAACTCCCTGGGTGTGGCCAGATTTGACCCAAAGGTCATGATTTATCAAAACCTAGTATTAGTAGTAGACGGCCTCTATATAACGTTACATGACAAATACATAATGTGTGGTTGCAGAGATTTAATATGTTTTCTAATATTGTCGGCATAATCATAATCATAATGTTACAAAAATTACAGAAAAAGGGGATGTACTTTTTAACTATAGGCTGATTAAATGTACACACGCACAACTTCATTTTCCTCAGAAAACAATGCATGCAAGTTTGAATGTTGTAGGTTGTAAGGTGTAGAAGAACTGCTCTGGACTAATTTAAGTTTACGGAAAGACATACGGACAGACGTCCATGTTGATTCCAGTTTACGAAGCCTACTTCTAACTGGGGGTGGAACATAAGTTACAGTTGAGGTATTCAGCAATGGGGTATAATATCATAACTTACTATTAGGGTATTCAGCAATCAGAGAAATTATTAGAATAGCTTTATTACACAATTCATTTCTGCTCGTTAGGCAGTGACGTATCTGGAGTAAATCAAGTAAATACACTACATTCAAACCACACTTTTAACCTCAGATCCCAAATAATAAAAAATACAATAATATAGAAAACGCTAAACAACGTTTGAATCGAGCTCTTAGCTCTTCCAAGGCTAATTTGGAAATACCATGCATCACTTACTTAATATTATAATACACAGCAGATGTTTATGGGAAAGTTATGAATAGGAGAGCCTCGAGCACATTGAACTATGTTGGTATATTGGGACTTAATAATAAAGCTAGGTAAAAATATATAATTACAAAAGGTACAGGGTGTCACTTAAAGGAATAAGATTTTAAAGCACACTTAACTACTACATTAAACACTAATTTCCCATCAAATATTTGCAAAAATGTATTAAATGTCAACAGTTCACCAACATGGAGGGATAGAAGGGAGAACTAGAAAGGAGCAGGTGGTGGTGGTGGTGGTGGTGGTAGTGGTAGTGGCGGTGTCCAGAAACCATTTTACTGTGTCGAGTCACCGTGACCTTCACCTTTGACCTAGTGACATGATAATCGAAAGGGGTCATCTGCCGGTGATGACCAATGTCCCTATGAAGTTGCGTGATCCCATACCTAAGCGTTCTTGAGTTTTGGTCCAGAAACCATTTTACTGCTTCAGGTCACTGTGACCTTCACCTTTTACCTAGTGACCTTTAAATCAATAGAAGTGACCTGCCGGTCATGACCAATGTGCCTATGAAGTTTCATGATCCCAGGCCTAAGCGTTCTTGAGTTATCATCCAGAAACTA
This sequence comes from Dreissena rostriformis, assembly GCA_007657795.1. Taxonomy (NCBI): domain Eukaryota; kingdom Metazoa; phylum Mollusca; class Bivalvia; order Myida; family Dreissenidae; genus Dreissena; species Dreissena rostriformis. Next base: position 733,966 of record VMBQ01000172.1, read on the forward strand.
TTTTACTGCTTAATGTCACTGTGACCTTGACCTTTGACCTGGTGACCTGAAAATCAAAAAGAGTCATCTGCCGGTCATGACCAATGTCCCTATCAAGTTTCGTAATCCCAGGCCTAAGCGTTCTTGAGTTATCATCCGGAAACCATTTTACTGCTTNTTTTTAATTCCTCTAACCAATTAGACCACACCATTTATATGACTCTAAGAAAACTCAATAGACCGAGGCATTTATTTTTTTTAAGAATATACTATTATATTAAACAATTTACTATCTATTATCTATCTATAATTTACCAGCTAAGATTTAATATTTTCATGCTACATATTTATCATACGGATTGTATTCAAAGAAACGTACCCACATTGATTTTTTAAAATGCAAATCTCTATTCAAGCCTGAATAAACATAGTCAGGGCTCGAAATTAACAATCGCAAACTCGCAAAATGCGAGTGAAAAATACTGATTGCGAGCTAAGTTGTAAGCCACTAGTATTTTTTTGCGAGTAACGAAATAGTGAAAAATAAACAAATACTATTGCTAAATGCGCTTGACGTCGTGAATGCTGAACCGTAGGTTATAATAAAATTATCTAGAGATTGTTACAATATTTTACAATTGGAAATGGAAGTGAGATAAACGAGTCATATCAGTCCAAGGGAAACAACTCAAAAGTAAAAATTGTACCTCTGTTTGTCCATGAATTTTAAGTTAATTAGAGTTGTTTCATTAACTTAATGGATTTTAACAAAAATTTAATATCTTTATGAAACTGGAATGCACACTGCATATACGCTTAATACTAAAGACATGAACAGGTCATAAGTATGCTTAAATGTTACAGATATATTTAAGGAATTACTTTATATTCAAAATAGTTTGCTTTAGATGAAACAAATTTTCATTTTATGTTTTTCATTAACTGAAAGGATACGTGAAAGGATATTTCCAGAGTGCAGAAATATTCTTTCACGTATCCTTTCAGTTAATGAAAAACAGTTTCTTTATGTTCTCAAATATTTGCTCATAATATCATTAGAATTATTGTCTTAACCCTAGTTATATCAATCTATTACATAATATTTTACTCTTGCATACTGTGTTTTTATATTGTAGCCGGCATTGTTTTATTGCTTAAGTTTCTTACAGCATTTTTATTTATATCACACAATTTTAGATTATTAATCCTTTAATTAATGCTTTATAATAGTATCAATCATTCTTATTTTTATCAATTTTATGTACATAATTATATATGTTTTGTACAACTCCATTGAATATAATTATATAAATAGGTGTTTCATCAAATTAGCAAGTTTCAAGTGATAAATGTGAAGTATACATATCATTATCATGGGTTGATAATGGAATGCCCTCAACCAACATCATCAGCATGGATTCCGCCGTCGTGGAGTGTTTCGGCCCTTTATTTCCATGAACACTCTGGTGGCGGTGGGCCCACAGTGGTGATCAAGCACTGTGTGTTGGTTGATGCTTCCAGCTCTTCTCCTCTCGTCTAAGCCACAGCCAACTTGACGCCCTCTCAGCTGCTTGGCTCAGTCTCTGGATAGCCCCTCTTCTGTCTCTGCCATTAGCCCCAACTGCTGTCATCAGTCTGCACACTGACTGGGAACAAAAACCTCTTGCACCGACTTCTACCGGGAACAGCCAAGTACGCCAGCCTCGTTGCTTACAGAGATCTAGGAGCTCTGTGTACTTCGCTTTCTTCCTTTCATAAGCCTCTTCACACCTTGTCTCCCATGGTACTGTTAGCTCGATGACGATGAGCTTCTTCCCTGTCTCGGACCACAGTACGACATCTGGTCGTAGGGTCGTCTGGACCACGTCCGGGAATACAAGTCTCTTCCCCAAATCCACCTCCATGTTCCAGCCAGTTGTGCCATCTAAGATCGACGACCTGTGTGTCTTTTGCGCTTTGTTGGTCTCACCCGTCTTCACGAAGGATATGTACTTATGAGCAGGGTGGTTCCCTCGTTCCTTCTTGCGCTCTCTTTCCAGCCAGTCAGCCAGCTCTCTGAGTACTGAGTCGTGCCTCCATCGGTACCTTCCCTGTGTCAGTGCTGTAGGGCAGGATGACAGAACATGTTCTAGTGTGCCGGTTCTGTCGCACAAACTGCATTTGGGATCCGTTGTGAGTCCCCATCGGCATAGGTTGGCTGGAGATGGTAGAAGGTCATAGACAGACCTGAGGAGGAACGAAAATCTCAGTGGCTCGTATTTCCAGATTTCTCCCCAGGTCAACTTCCTGTCTGTGGTATTCCACGTGGTCCATGTTCCCTGCGCTCCCATCTCAACTGCCCTAGCCTGTCTTGCGCTCTCCTCCTCTCTTCTGACCTCCGACTGTATCATTGCTCGTCTCTCCTTCTGGTCTGATCTGCTCCACAGTACGGTCTTGGTTGCGCCGATCCCCTGACGTCCAACGGCAGTCACTCCGACAATGTCTTTGTGCTTGAGGTTGCTCTCTGCCTGGCTCACAGACTCTGTCGCTGACCACTTTTTGCTGGTACGGGTTTCAATCCCTGCTCCCCGTATACACTCATCCGGAGAATCCCTCAGAGTCAGCACAAGTCTTGTCTTTGCAATCTTAAACTCTTCTACCAGTGAAGATAGTGGAAGTTGCAGCTTATTGGTCTTCCCGTAGAGTCCAATCCTTGTGAAACTTGGCGGTACTCCGAGCCACTTTCTGAGGTGCCTGCTGGTGGTCCTCTCGAGGGCTTCCACTGTCGTACTAGCGACCTCGTACAGCATCAGTGGCCAGAGTAGTCTTGGAAGCAATGCATGCTGGTACAACCAGGCTTTGAACTTCCCCGGTAGTCCACAGCGATCAATCTTCTTGAGGCCATCTTCTACCTGTTGCTTGAGCTTCTTGGCGTTGTCTCGATCTCGTAGGCTTGAGTCAAACCATTTCCCAAGGCACTTAATTGGACTTTGCACTATGGATGGGATCTCCTCATTCTGTATGTAGAGCTTGAATCTTTCTGTTGTCTGTCCCTTCTTAATGACAAGGGCTCTGGATTTGACTGCCTTGAACTGCATTCTTCCCCATGAAGCGACGTCTGTCAGGGCTGTCAACATCCACCTAGCTTGGACATGCGTTGTAGTCGACAATGTGAGGTCGTCCATGAAACCTCTGCTAGATGGTAGATAGATTCCCGATTCCGTCTTTGGACCTCTCGTCTCGCGTTGAGCAGCGTTAATCAGAAGGTTCATCCCCATAATGAAAAGCACCACGGAAACAGTGCATCCTGTCACGATTCCCTTTTCTAGCTTATGCCATCCAGTCAGTTGGTCACCTACAGCAAACCGCAGCCGGATGCCATCAATGTAGCTGGTGATGATCTTCTGAACGTGGCAATCTACATGGTAGTGCTGGAGGGCTGTGTAGATCAGCTGATGTGGAATGGATCCATACGCGTTGGCTAAGTCAAGCCAGACAATGGTAAGGTCTTTCCTGCCTTCTTTCGCCTCACGGATTAGCTGTGTGATTGCGCTGGTGTGCTCCACACAGCCGGAGAAACCAGGGACTCCCCCTTTCTGGACTGAAGTATCAATGAACTTGTTTTCAGTCAGGAAAGATGTCAGACGCCTTGCAAGAATAGCGAAGAATATTTTCCCCTCGACGTTGAGCAACGAGATCGTTCGGAACTGGTTGACTGTCTTGGAGTTCCTCTCCTTTGGTGTAAATACTCCCTCTGCTTCCTTCCATGCGTCTGGAATCTCCCCCTTCCTCCATACAACCCTAAGAAGCCTCCACAATCGCTTAAGAAGTAATGGGCACATCTTGTATACTTTGTATGGGATGGCGTTGGGTCCGGGCGCTGAAGCGCTCCTCGCTTTCCTGATGGTATCCTTTACTTCCCTCAGCGTGGGTTCTGAAACATCTAACGGCTTCTCTGGTTCTTTCGCTGGGTCTATTCGTTCACAGTTCCCTAGCGGTTCCTCTCGATTGGGGTCAGAGTGTGTAGACTGGAGATATCTTTCAACCTCTTCAAGTGGTGCTTCCAACCTCCCTGACCGTTCTTTGTCGAGTAAGGATCTTGCAAACTTGTANGCAAAACTAGCGAGTGTGTTTCTTCCGCGTATGCAAAATGTTGGGGTTTCTTCCGCTATGCTGTTTTTGGGGAAGGGTGTTTCTTCCGGAGGTTGTTTCTTCCGTACACCAAACGCTGATACGGGCCGCAATTTGACCCGAAGAACGTCACATCAAACACGTTTATCCCAAATGATTTCGGGTGCCAATTAGTAAGCGGCTCGCAGGGCGTTTAATATTAGGGCAATAACGTTTGAAAAAAATGCGAATATGCGATAATCAATTCTGTTATTCGAATACTGGCCATTCAATCGAATATTCGAATATTCGAATAATTTTGGCCATCACTAGTATTTTACAATGATATAACTAGTATCATTATAAACAATGGGAACCTTTCTAGAAGTTTTAAAATAGAAAAAATAGTTCGGCAAGGTTAGCCACTATCGTCGTCCTTAAATATTTTTATGTTTAGAATGACCAAGAAATAAAGCAAACTTTGTTTGCGGTCGACGCAACTTCTTTCGATGACAGATCAGCAAATCACTAGTGGAATCCCTCCATAACTTTAAAAAAATATCAGGACTAAACCTCCACTCAACAAAATCTACCGTTATGAGTATTGGATCTCTAAAAAAAACTCACATTTTGAATAATGTATAGACAATACATTTAAATTGGACATCTGATGGGGCTTAAACTCTAGGAATGAATTTTTACAAATAACCATAATGTTAATATAGACAAAACTTAATGCCGAAAATTAAAGAATTTGAAGCCTGCTTAAAACAGTGGCAATATAGAAAACTCACTTTAATGGGCCGTAGGCGTACATTATGCATATCTAAACCAAGGTGTATGTGATGAAAAATATTGTTTTATCTTTGCTGTAGTCTAATTTTAATGATACATTTATCCACTATTGGATGTCAAAACTTAATAATTCCTGAACAGCAATAATTTACAGTCAGCTGTGTACATTTGAATTGCAACACTGCTTAAACATGTCATATTAAATAAGTTTAGATTTGATCTTTGTAGATTAAGGGTGTCATGTCATAGATAAGCAATTAAATCAGGCAGATGGCATACACCTTAATCTATACCTTTTCAAGAGAGAAAATGTAAACATTGTTCTGGAGAATAAATATCATGTTTTATTTAGAATGTTCCTTATATGATAATATAAGAAAATTGTATATAAATAAATATTACTGTAAAAGACCAAACATGATACAGTTTTTTGAATTAATCTAATCTGATATTACAATTACCAACTAAAAATTTAGCCATTTTGTACATAAAGCATTCAGTCAAAGAAACCTGTATACACTGTATTATAATTAATTTTGTATTAGTTGTAACTCAAACTTGACTTCGGCAGTGACCTTTTACGGGAACTGACAGCTTTCCCATCAGTATTTACATTGTTTACGATATTATTACCAGCTTCAAAAGGGCCATTCTGTCTGGTTCCAGACTTCTGAAATGCTCAGAAGGGATATTCATTCTGAAGACAGGCTTTACATGATTGGTAATTGCTCTTAGAAGTTGTTTTTTTCCGGATTTATTTAAAATCCTTTAAAAGGCATACGCTATTAAGCAATATCTATTTTAATTAAATATTAGAACAGGGCGATTATTCCCCTTAAACGCTCGAGTGAGTTAAAACTGAGTTCAAAAAACAGCAAATGGCGAAGACCTTTCTTGATGACCTTGTTAGTTTCCTCCAACTTACCCAGATTCAAACATGGCCTTGTCATTGTAAACCATCATTGATCACAATTGAGTTATACAATTAGCTTAAAGAGTGATAATAAGTTTCGTACATGACTTTACATGGTGACCTAATGTTTACACAAACATGACAAATATTTTAATTTGGCCCAGATATTTTGTAGATACACATTCCAATTAAGTTGTATTAAGATTCATTTATATATGTGGCTTCTACAGTGGAAAAAAAAACGTTCTTTCACATTAGACCTGGTGACCTAGTCTAGGACTAACATGACCCAAATTTTAACATAACCTAAACAATTGTTAACATAAAGATTGTGACCAAGTTTATTTTAAATGTTTACTTATATGTTCTCATCATCTTTTTGTAATATAATTGGGCGTTTATCTTTCCTCTCTATTTCCCTATAGCTCTAAACTAAGAAGAAATAATAATAACTGACAATATATGATATTTATCAGATGTTACAGTTATATTCCCAACCCCATTTGTTTTGAAATATATAAAATGACATAACACAAAAATGTCAAAAATGAAACTGTAACAGCTGTTAACAAGCCTTTGATATTGTAACGTGCACACTAGACCTTAATCAAATTGGTATCGGATACGCCTGAGGTAATAATCTGTAATGAAATAAACTGGATGATAACCTATAATGCCGTTCAGGTTTCAACGGAACTATTGTGAAGCCAAACAAAAAGGTTTATTTGTTTTCAACGGGACATTAGAAACTACGATAAACAGTTTGTTAGTTATGGTTTAGATGGCTTCAATGTTTGCTTAACTTGATTTATCCGATTGTTATGACGATCGATGTTGAGTCATTCTTAAAAATGTACGTGGCTACATATGTACTTAACACCACTACTAAGATATCTCCCAACCATATTTATATTAATTGATATATTCGAACCAAATTGTACTTTATCAAAAAATCTCGTAAAGACATCATAAAATTGCTGAATATTCAAGGATGCTCCATAATGTTTAATAAACAAGTTAGAAACTAGTTTGAGTGATTAAAAAATTAGATATATATGTTATATGTATATGTTATCATTTTTTGAATTGGTATTAAACATTTCACTTAAAACATGTTTTAATGTTTTATTTCAATAATAATTTAAATACACTGAACCATTGACAAGAAAAGAAGATATGCGTTGCTATTGGATTGGTCGAGGAATTAGCCACCTTGTGAACGGTGTAGTTGGAGCCTAGGCATTTTTTTATCTGATCCGGAGGTCGATCATAAATATACGGAATACCGTTAGTGCGATCGTGGTTACACATTAAAATCCAGAGGGCGAGAATGCGAGAACGCGAGAGAACGATGGCGAAAATGCGAGAATACGATGAAGAGAGTGCGAGAATACGATGACGAGAGTGTGAGAATACGATGACGAGAATGCGAGAAACCGATAGTACGATGACGACACTGCGACAGTGCGACAAAACGATGGCGACAGTGCAATAGTACGATGGCGACAATGCGATAGTCATACCGTACTGTCGCCATCGTATTGTCGCACTGTCATCATCGTATTGTCGCACTGTCGTCATCGTATTCTCGCACTCTCGTCATCGTATTCTCGCACTCTTGTCATCGTATTCTCGCATTGTTGCCATCGTACTCTCGCGTTCTCGCATTCTCGCCCTCTGGATTTTAATGTGTAACCACGATGGCCCTAACGGTATTCCGTATAAATACCTCGTGGAAGAACTTGTCGAGCATCTAGTGTACTCTAGCTGAACTTAAAACGTTAAATTCATACCACAAGCTCAATGAATCGAGTATAGTGGAGCTGATATAAAAACGTAAACCAGATAAACAAGCTCAATGAACAACTAATGCAGTGTAGCTGATATAGAATCGTTAACAAGATACAACCAACTTAATTGGCATCCAAATGAGTGTGGCTGATATAAACATGTTTGCCACTTACACAATACGTTCAATGATAATATAGTGTAGGGTAGCTGATAAAAAAACGTTAACCAGATACAACACGCTCAATGAGCACCCAGTGTTGTGTGGCTGATATAAACATGTTTGCCACTTACAATACGCCCAATGAAAATATAGTGAATGGAGCTGATAAAAAAAACGTTAACCACATACAGCACGTCCAATGAGCACGTAGTGAAGTGTAGCTGATATAATAACGTAAACTTCATACCACAATCTCAATGAGGATAGAGAATAGTGTAGCTGATATACAAAAAGGTAATATACATACAGCAAGCTCAGTGAGCATCTAGTGCGTTGTAGCTGAAAGAAAAACGTTGATCATATTCAACAGCTAAATGGTGATCTGGTGCAGCGTAACGGATATAAAAAACATTCACCAGATAAAACAATCCCAATGAGCATCTAACGTAGGATTGCTGATACAAAACGTTATGTTAACCAAAACATCGCATCATACATGAGGAAAAAATAGTACATGAATAAAAGTCTAAGATTAGACCCTTTAGACCCAGACTACGACGGACAACACCAAACAAAAACAGAATTACTGAATATAGGTTTACGAACAAACTCCATATGACTGCTTCGTACAGACTCAGGTATGCAACTCTGCGTGCCCACGCTAATAATAATCGCAAATTTGAGCTGATGCGGTTGATTTGGTGGTGCATCTGGGACCTGTATGTCATCATTAAGAAGCTAAATACTGTGCAGACTGTGTTCTGCATCGATTATGTCTGAATTGGTTAGTTGGAAACAAAAGATCACGTTGCTCGTATATCGCAACTGCATTATGTTTTAGCAAATACATCTAGCTCAATGAGGTTCTCGATTGTCAGGAACGCCGCAAATTGCTCGTGTAGGAGGATATTATCATCAGCACAAGCAGTACACAAAGTCGCGAGGCCACACATACTTATGTCAGAATTTTGAAAAAATTGCACATGTTTGGTGGGTGTCATAACGCATACAGCCAGTATGTCATGTTATGTATTTTTCCAAACACTATTTATTGAAAAAGAATAAATTCCAACCAACATGACTGTGAGGAATAATGAGGTTCTGGTACATTGCAAATGTTAAACACATACAACATGTCCTCGCTTGGACCTCGGTATGCTGACTGTATAATTTGTTAGCCGCAGCACAGTCGATTGTTCTCGCATTCATTGGTTGCTTTCAACACTTCCTGTTTGCGTAAAATACCTAAAGAGGTGAAAATGAACGATTCAAATGAACTTAGTTTACAACTATTTAATATACTAGCGCGATTGTATCGAATACTTAAAGCTAATGTATTTTGTATATTTATCGTCGTTATGAGTGTTGTTTCGGTTATTTGAATATAATGTACTTTTTGTTAATATAATAACGATATTATCATTTTGAAATGGCATTTTTCGAGCATGAAAACAGGTCCCTTTAACGCTCAGTAAGCATTTTGCTATTTGTAAACAATTCCCTTTTATGTCCAGTATACATTTACAATGAAAGACCTGTCTCACGACAGGTGGTGCTTAACGTTTAAATTGAAATGAACAAGTTTATTTTTTATTGTTTACCCTTTAAGCTTAATCTTAACGTAATTCCTAGACCTAAGAGATCGAAATGTAGTTCTTTCGCGGCCCCATATAAAACCTATAACTGGACTTTTACTTGTGAATCATTAAAGTACAAAATGATTATTTTCCCAGTCATCGTGTATCTGCTTGATCTTACATTTGTTTCGTTTATCTGTGTAATCTTACATTTTGAGAGACTATTGTGTTTTTGTTATTATAGATGTTGCTGTCAAATAAGTAAAAGATAAGACGCATATTTATTGTTTAAGATTCGGGAAAAGGTTGTTACTTCTCAATGTTTCTCTATTTAAAGTGATACCGAATTGTTTGGACAAAAATAATTGCAACATCCTTAAACTGTTAAAACATAAAACATGCCAAAGTATTAAGATTAATCACTAAAAGAGATAACTCAAAATATTTAGAATAATTGTTGTGAATTTTTCTGAGGAGGGGAACATTTATAAATTATAGGCATATATATTACCACGTATACATTTCTTTCTTTTACATTTGTATAGAAGACTACGTTCCTTGAAAGTTTATTTAGCGCTCCGATCGTCTCATTAACATAAATAAGTTCTCATAACTATATGTGTTATTTAGCTCGAACGCCTGACAGATCGACAGCACCTGCGTCTGAGGAATGTGTGAGACGGGATCGAATTCAAATTCTGTCATCCACTGGCACACTGAAAACGTCGAGTAATACTTGCATTATTGTATATGGTGGTGATAAATCATGGTCATTTATGTTTATTTCCGTGCGCATCAACCCAATATACCAGAATAGGGTTCACTTCAAAATATAAATATCACAATATACTAATAAAGAATAAACGAATGTATGGTTCAGAACATATATTGTGCTATGAATTTCATGGGCATATTAGGGACCGAAATAGTGCCTGATTGCCATGCTCAAATTGTATATCGTGTTCATCTTTTATAATAATGACTTTCAAATTCCACGTAAGATGTAAGATTTATTTTGAATATTAGAGGTATTGCTGTATATGCTCCCAGCTATTTCCATGAAAATAAGTTATATTTTACTTAAATTTAGCCTTTGTAGAAAAGTATTTGAGTAATGTTTTATAACAAAGTAGAATATAAAAAATACATTAAGGTTATCAACACAAATATAGATCTCCCTTCGTCTTTAAATTCCCCACCTGAAGGGCCCCGCCTCCTTTCCCGTAAAGATGGACAAAAGGACTAAAACTAAAATTCTAAGGTGCACATTTTGTATGCAACGACGTTAAAGCCTAAAGTGCGTTATTGGTAAATTAGCTGTCTCCTTTCGTTATCAAAATGACCAGAAACTGTGCAGAAATTCAAAACGACAGCACAGAAGTTAAGAACACGGTTTATTCCACTGGCGCCAATGTTAAACAACTCTGGTGCGAGCTTCGATACTTGCGGGACCTGAGCGGTCTTCAAGAACTTGATAGTTATTTTTGTCGGCGAAGCCGTAATCATGGTCTAGACAAATCGAATCTACAGATTTGACAGTTTCTAGTCGTACCAATATGATGTTTCGCGTGGAATATTGGCTCAAACCGCGTGCAGTCGGTCAGTCCTCGCTAAATAATTAACCAGCCTTCAAATGAACAAGAGATCTTTCATCATAATCAGACGCGTCTCGTCAACTTGTCACTGTCAATACATATATAATCTACGCATCACCAAAAATCAGCTCGTAACATGAAACAACATATATTGCGAAAATTTCGCATGTAAATATCAAATGAATAATGCTTCAAGTTAAAAAGTAATAAGTGAATTTCGATAAATTCCTGTTCAGTTATTGCTTATAAAGTCCACTATAATTCTATAGACAATCCCAGAATCGATAATATGGGCGCCGCCATATTGGCTATTACGTAACCCGCGATTGAAAAACGGTACTGAAGAATTTGACAGATTACAACGTTATCATAGTGTACACCCGCTTTATTCCAATAAACAGTACTTAATGACTTCGCACATTACGATTGAAAACAAGTGAAACATGAAACCAAGTGTCGATATGTATCACATCGTAAATCAATATAATTTAAATAAAAAATATACACGATAGATTCATAAAATATTTGTCTCTGCAACAATATTCAGTGACAACACGTAATGTTTAAGGCCGAGTTGGCATTTTTAAGCATACCTTTCAGTAATGCCTTTGTATAAAATTTAATTATTTCTTTATGGATTTTGTTTTTTCAAGCATAATTATAGAGGTATAGAAATATCTAAAGTCTGAAGTAAACGTTGTGATTTTAGCGTTAATAGTGCCGGAGATATTAACAAAGATCTATCAATATATAAAGATTGGAAACATCCATTCAGACCATTNTGTAGATACCGAAATTAAGATAAGATATCACGCGTCACCTTTAAATAACATGTTAAATGACAATCAAGACCTTATTCATGCCAGGGACCTACACAAATAGGTCCATGTCCATGCTGTGTTTTATTACTCTTAAACGAATGCAGATGAACCTTATTTCTACTAATTACGTAATTTATATTTAAAAAAAAACACGAACTATTATGTGGTTGTCAGATCGATAACAGAAACTCTTAAATCCTTAAATATATTTGATAAACCCGTTTCGCTTCCTAGTTTTGCGTAGGGACCTATACACACATATATAGGTCCATGTTTATTTCTTCAGTACCGTATTGGAGGCGCGCGAGAGTATTCAGGGGCGGGTAATCCGGGAAGGTATCGATTTCTGGGATTGTCTATAGTACGTCAGAAAACACATTGTTTAAATACGATTTTCTTAGGATAGTCTCTAAACAGTTTAGATCAATTATGTAATATGTCTTATTAAAGCAAATCTATAAATATGTATTTTCTTCTAATATAATTATAATGATCTCGAGGTGATAAAAACGTATATGATATTTAACGTTGTATTTTTCTGACATATATAACCTTAGAATAATAAATGATAATTGATTTAGTCATCACGAATAATAATAATTAATAAATTCATGTGTATACGCCCAAGAATAAACTAACTTAGTCATTTCAAGAACTGTTTTATTGTGAATCTCCACCAAGAAAGATTTCACCCCCTTTGTCTGCATTGCCATAGACGCATCCATTCTACCCAAAGTTTCGCTTGGAATCTTCCTTTGAAATATTTAAACTTGAGTCACCTCAGCGACCCGTGTGAAATCGCCGTTCCCTGCGCATGTGAGCTTTGTAAGTGGTCACCATACAGGTGGGGTTTCGTCCGGGTACTCTTGTTCGACCACAGCACAAGACGACTCGACAAATTAAGTGCCTTTCATACAACAATAAATAGCTGGAAATTGTAGGCATATTCAGAATTCGTCCCAACATTCGTGAGCCTAGTCAATTGATCCGGGAGGAGTGCTGGAAAACTATCCGGGTTCTCACATAATGCAGCCCCATGCACAGAAGAACCTCATTCACTTCAACACACAAATATAATTGTTCTTTGAAAGCTGTCCGGTTAGCGCAGTGGGTGATGCACGCGCTTCTCCCCAAGGCGACCCGTATTCAATGATCATTAGCGGAAGCATGTGAGTTTGGCTGATGATCCCCATGCTGGACAGGTGGGTTTTTCCGAGTACTCCGGCTCTCACACAACACATGACCACACCAATATTGAAACTCATTCAGTAACAACTAAACAGCTGACAATTACGGCTATAATTCAACATTCGTCCCTACTTTCGTGAGTTTAGTGAGTTGAATATATTGGAGGCCTCGGATACACTCCGGGATGCAGCCTCGGGCGCGGAAAGACCTCACAAACGTCTGAATACACACACACTTGCTCTTTGTGGCTGTCTTGTGATCGCAGTGGTTGGTACACGCGGTTCAAACATAGACGACCGAGGTCAATTACCGTACCCGGCAGCATGTGAGTTTGGTCGGTGTCTTGGGTTTCCTCCGGGTACTGTGACCCCCCTCCCCCGCACAGAACAAGAGAACGCACAAAATTAAGTGTATTTCAGTTAAACCAAGCTGGAAATTGCCGCTATAATTCAAAATAATTTATCCAAGATTTCGATAGTCTAGAAAGTTAATTAGGTTGGAGTGCTGGAACAAATGTTTGGTCCTCGCATAGTGCGGCCTCCGGCGTGGGGGGCCATCGTACACTTCGAATACACTCGAATACTCGCTTCCGTCAGGCCAGTTTAACCAGTATGTACAAAGTAATACACTGAACACCATTCCCCATCGAGTCTGATATTAAACCGCTTTAACAAAGCGATGGTCAGATGGTTTAAATGACAGGTCGTGTGAGCCAGAATAATGCGTGTCTGACTGCACTGGAACTGAGTGGCAAACCTACGTTTTACCCGTTTGTTGCCAAAGGCGAAGTACTCTTAACACACTAACATATTTCATATAAAAAATTACTTCCGGTCTCGGGGGAAAATATGTCGAAGATATTTTTAAGTAATCATAAATAATATTTCAGCCTTTACAATTATATGCCAAACGTATTGTTAAAAATAAAATCAATGTTTAAAATGTTCTTTATGTCGCAGAATAATAGAATTTAGCGACATACTTTTGATTTTATTTTAATCACCCATCGCGTAAAACATATTTCTGGAACTATAAAAGCCGCTAATGTATAATACTTTTATCAGCTGAAATTAATCTACTGAACGAACTCAACGGTCGTAACGGACAAAACATATATCAATTATAAACTGAAATTTATGAGAAGGATGAATAAAGCGATATTGAATAAGACTTTGTAAATTTACATTGCAAATGTCTCGAAGATTTCTTGATTCTGTTTCGTGTATGTTTAACTCAATTTATGGATGCAATATAGGAACGGTGAACAGAAATTGGATGTTATTTTATGGTTAGACTTGATTGATAAACATATCTATAAATGGGTTTAATATTGGAAATTAAATACACTAAAGAAAAACACACATGGCATTAATAAGAAACCCTCGTGTATGAGACGTGCGCAAAACAATCACAACCATTTTCCGATTCGGAGGTCGATCATAAATACCTCGTGGAAGAACTTGTCGAGCATCTAGTGTAGTGAAGCTGAAATAAAAGCGTTAACTTCAACAAGGCACAGGTTTTATGAAGATCGAGTGTAGTGAAGCTGATATAAAACAAAAAACGTAAACTATATACAATAGGCTCAATGAACAATTAGTGCAGTGTAGCTGATATAAAAACGTTAACCAGATAAAACACGCTCAATGAGCATCCAGTGTAGTGAAGATGATATACCATCTTTAAAGGGATAAAGCAAGCCCATTGAGCATCTAATGTAGGGTAGCTGATATAAAAGTGTTATGTTAACCAAAACAACACCACAAAACCAATATTATTGAAACCATCATCAATTGGAAAATAAAAAATGAAAGTAAGTATACTATTAAACCCAGACAACGACGGACAACAACACCAAACAAAAACAGAATTAATGAACCTGACTTCTTCTTACAGACTTAGTTATGACACTCTGCGGAGCACACAACAATACTTATTGCCAACGTGATCTGATGTGGTTTGATTTTATGGGGGATCTGGGACCCGTATGCCATCATTAGAAAGTTAAATACTGTGCAGACTGTGTTCCTCATCGAGTATGTCTGAATAGGTTAGTTCAACACAAAATACCAAGTTACTCGTGTAACGCAACTGCATTATGTTATGATAAATACATTTAGCTCAATACGATTCACCATTGTCAGGAACGCCGCAGAGTTGCAAGGCAACAAATGAATACTTATGTCGGAAGATTACACATGTTTGGACGAGTGGGTGTCTTAACGCATACAGCCGGAACGTCATGTTATGTACTGTTCCAAACACTATTTTTTGACATTCAATGAATTCATACCAACATGTGACCAATAATGAGGGTCTAGTTCATTGCAAATGTTAAACAGATACAACATGTCCACGGTCGGACATTCGGTATGCTGAATGTATAATTATACATAAGCACTTTCTCCTTCATTTGAAATGAATGTTAGTATCTGCAAACGGCGTCGTCAAGTATTTGACAAATATTTGCTTAAACTAAAAAAATCAGTCGAATTCTTTTTAACGCTATGATGTACAATGACGAGATAGTGTATTGTGTTTTGTTTACGTCATGCGTTGTTGAAGACCTACACTAACACATTTCCGTACACCGAATTGTGCAGAGACAGATTTTATTGCAAAGCGCAACCTTGAATAACTTTTATTTTGCGAAGACGTTTGGTGTCAAGAAAATTATTGATAAGAACTTCTATTGCGTTTTGAAATTTATATTTAATGAATTTTCAGTGTCGTCCTTGAACGAAAGAATTGTTGAATATACTATAATTCATTTTATTTGGTTTGCCCGCCTGGGGCAAGATTGAAAACAACATTGACATATTATTATATTTTACGGTTAATAGGCTTACGTGATATACGTGGGCTTTTTTATTTAAAAAATATATTATGTCCCGTTGCAGTAAGAACATAAGCATTAACACACCATCGACAGTTTTTAAATTGTATGATTATGAATATTTCCTAAATTTAGAAAAGGTTTTATAAAATCCACAGCGATTTATTATTTTTCTGATCGCGTTTCATATTTTACATAACTAGGGTATTACGTATTAATAAAATACACAGATTGCCAGTGAAATGCTCTAAGAAAAGTGTCAATTAGTAACGTATGCAAACTTGCAGTAAAAGCGTTAATAAAAATGTATACAATATCAGAAGTTATTAGCGAATAGTGTTAGTGTCAGAAGTATGCATTGAATACCCATAAACATGATCTGAAAAAAGTAATAATGTTCAGTAGTGTTCATTTAATACCCGTAAACACGATATAAGAAAAGTGTAAAGTGTCATTAGTATGCATTAAGAACCAGTCAACAAATTCATTAAGTGTGAATACCCCTCAGCATGATCTTAGAAAGTAATTGTTGTCAGTAGTATGCATTGAATACCCGTAAACATAATATAAGTAAAGTGTTATTAGTATAAATTAAGAACCAGTCAACATGATATATGACATAATTTAATAACACAGAGGAATGCGAAAGGTGTAAAGTGTAACTATATATAAGACCGTTTTTAAGTCAAGTGCATTAACCTTTTCAATCGGAATATTACAACTAGAATTCACGCGTATGATAATTGCTTGAGGAAATATTTTTACTGCATCTCAAAACTAGGCTATAAACACACTGAATTGTATATCTGCTACTCAGTTCTGATACGAATGTATATTTGTTTAAAGCTTGATAAAAGGATTTATTTAATCGTGTAGGCACGGCATACATCACATTCAAAAAATTATAGCTAATAATCATATAAGTGCTTTACATATCAAATCTGCTAAATGAATATTAACGTGAAAGCATAAAGATTTAAAGACATTTTGTTGATGTTGTTTAATTTGTATAGTTAAATTAAATGGCTAAGTTTGTATTGGTAGAATTTTTGAACTACGAAAGGACATTTGATTAATGTACATTCTGATGCTGCTGCTGTCGCTGTAACGTAATGTAACTTGCTTTATAACTTACATGATGACAACACTCATATATCAAGTGCCTTATCAGTTTTTCCTCCACTTTAAAAGCGCATCATTTTCAGCTTAATCTTAACGTATCACATTGACCTTAGGGATAGTAGTTATTTCGCGTCCCAAAAGAATACCTGACCTGATCTTTTATTTATGAAACGTTATAATACAAAATGATTCTTTTCAATTTCACACAGCCATTATGTCTCTGTTTGATCTAGCATTTATATTGTTTATCTGTGTTATCTTACATTTTTAGAGAATATAGTTTTTATTATATCAATCGGGCTGTCAAATAACTAAAAGATAAGACGCATATTTATCGCTTCAGATTCGGGAAAAAGGTTGTTACCTCTCAAGGTATCTCTAAAGTGATACGGAATCGTTTGGAAAAAAATAATTCGCAACATCTTCAAACTGTTAAAACATAAAACATGCCAAAGTGTTGAGATTAATCACTGAAAGAGATAACTCGTAATATTGAGAATAATGTAGGTGCATTTTGCTGAGAAGGGTAAGATTTATAAATTCTATGCACTTACATTACCACGTATAAATAGCGAGTAAGAGTAGACTACGTTTCTTGAAAGAAAATAAGGTCTAATAACTATATGTGTTATGTATCGCAAAACCTGGCAATTAACTGCACGTGCGTCGATGAATGCGGGAGACGGGGTCGAACTCAGCGGCAATGTCTTCTGTCATCCGCCGACACACTGAAAAAGTCGAGTAATACTAATTAGTTTCTAAGGTTGTGATAAAACATGGTCAGTTCTGTTTGTATGATTTATTTGCGTTCGCCGTCATACACGCATTTGGTTCAGAAGCAAATAGAAGTATTACTATACTTATTAAGGGTAAAAACAAATGTAGTGTTCAGAAGAGATATTTTGCAATGATTTTTAAGGGCTCATTTCGAGCCGAAATTACAGGCATGTTCAGGGCAATACAATTTAGCATTTGCATTGAAGTATTTAATAAATGGGTTATAACAAAGTAGAACATAAAAATATAATAATGCTTATTAACAAAATATAGTTGTACTTTCGCTTTGAAATATCCATAGTGAAGAGACCAGCCACCATTGTTATAAATAAAAGTTCTCAAGTGCACATTTGTGTGCACCGACATAAACGCTTCAAGTGGATTGGTTGTACATCGGTTGTCTTCTTTCTTTATCAGAATGCCCAAAAACTATGCAGAAATTCAAGATGACATCACAATAAATTAGGACTAATTTATTGCACTGCTGTCCATATAAAAAAAGCTCTGAGGATCCAGAGGGTCGCCAAAGCTTCATGTCTTGTTGGACTTTCAAACTGATTCTCAATCTGGACGGCGAATCCGTTATCATAGTTTATACAAATCGTATCTACAGATCTAACAGTTTCTATTCTTTCTGATATGATGTATCGCGCGGGATATTGGCTTAAACCAAGTGACGCCGGTCAGTTCGCGCGAGAACGAAAGTCTGGACGAGACTTGAAGTTTACAGGAAGATCTTTGTCTGGACGGCAAAATCGGTATCATAGTTAAGAACAATCGAGTCTACATATTGGAATGTTTCTATTCTTTCCGATATGATGTATCGCGCGGAATATTGGCAAAACCACGTGACGTCATTTCTCACAAAGATCTATCAATATGTTTAATCAGAGTTCTTTGTTTCTCGCACGCTTGTAAATTCTTAATGAGACTGGGACTGAACAGGGAATGTTGCGTTATGGATTCTTGTTATGAGTTATATTTTTTTAATAAGACGCGCATCGTCAGCATCTCAAAGCCAATACTTATATTATCTACGTATCACCGAAAACAAGCTTATAAACATTTACGAAAAATTTTCTGGTAAATCTCCAGTTTACTTCAAGTAGAAAAGCAATACCTTAATTTCGATAAATTCCTGATGAACTACTAAGTATTGTGTTAGAAATATTATCACCGGTATTTATATATGTAATTTGAAAAGCTGCGATGTTATACTTGGGAATACATATACAACATCACGGACAAAGTAACCACCATTCGACGTCCAGGCTGAGATTGCACCGCTTTAACAAGGCGATGGTCAGATGGTTTAACAATGACAGGTCGTGTGAGTAAGAATCATGTATTATACTGTAAGTGTGTGAGAAGCTTACGTGTTACTCGTTTGTTGTCAAAGGCATAGTTCTCTTAACACACGAGGGGCACATATATTTCATATTTAAACTTCCCGCCGTTCTCGGGGGAACCTGTGTCGAAGACGTTTGTAAGTAATCATTAATAATAGTTCAGCCTTTACAATTTTATACCAAACGTATTGTATGAAATAAAATTAATATTTTAAAGGCTCTTCGGTTTTGTCGCAAAATAATAGCATTTAGTGACAAACGAGTACATGTACATTGCAAGAACCGCCCTTCGCGTAAAACATACTTCTAGAACTATAATATACGCTTATGTCGTATAATTTTTTTAGCTGATAATAATCTTCTAAACGAAATTAACGGTCGTCATGGACAGAAAATACATCAAGTATAAACTGACGTTTACGAGAACGATGAATGGATCGAGATTAAACGAGAATTTGTGAATATGCTTTGAAGATGTTTCTAAGCTTTTTTTATTCTGTTTCGTGTGCGTTTAACTTAATTTATAGATGCAATAATGGATCGACGAACATAAATTGGATGTTATGTTAGAGTAAGACTTGATTGATAAACAAATCTATAAATAGGTTTAATATCTGAAATGAAATATATCGAAGAGAAACACACATGGCATTTATCAGAAACCCGCGTGTATTAGACAAAAGCAAAACAACAAAAAAACATGTTTTCCATTATATAGCATGCCAAGCATTTCGGAATTCATGGGTGGTACCGATAGTTTATCAAAAACGTAAGTTATAAATAATAAAAATAACACCGCTTCAATCAAACAACACAACTTCGTACTTGTACATTGGCGTTTCATCTCAGTGTAAACCCTTTTTTTAGACATTCGCAGCCATTGCATGGAATTGTTATTAAGTGAAATTGAGTTTCGTGTAGGCCCCAAGAGATCTAAAATAAGCCAAATGTACCAGCAATAAACAGACGTAATAATTTCATTTCTTACTAATATTCTCTCGACATTACTTTATACGCTCAAAGTAGGACAATATTGACACCCCTTAATGTTGCAATATATGAAAACGCTTTTGTAACATGGTTAAATTAATACGGTGAATACGATTAAAACGCAACAAAAGGACTAAACAAGACTTAAATTGTAAACTAGTTAATCCAAATAAACCATGTCGAAAACAAGGAAAGCAAAATAAACAACAGCTTAAAACTAGAAGAAAAAAAACTTAACAATTGCTTATTGCTATACAAAGTGGTGCCTATGTGTTTTCCGACCCGAAAAGGTTGAACACGATAAAACGTGAAATTATTATTGAGGTCAAATTAGATCAAGTATCTACCAACTTAAGGACAAATCAAATTCTTGAAAATAACGAAATAATGAAATTGCATCGTCGTTAAAACAGTTTATAGATCCCATTCTTACTATTACAAAGCATATTTGAGCAAACGTGGGTTCCGACAAATAACAAAATATTTAAATGGAAGGTCACGGGGTTAGACTTATTATTCTGGTCAATATAACTTATTTAGAACTATGGCATCTCAGAAATCTCCAAATAGTTATTCTTTTCTGATTTCACCACCATTATCCTGTGTAAACATGAGCTACTTAATATTACGTGTTTCTTGTTGTATTTTATTTGAGGATGTTTGACGTATGGCTCTGAATGCCTCATCTAATGTTTTTATGTTACCACACGATTACATACGTCCACACAAGTTATCTCAAAATAACTTGCAACATGGGTTCAATATACTGACCGAGTGTTGCGCCTCAGGTTTAAACTGATCCCCGATGGGGCATACTGGGCAGAGTTAACACCGAGGTGCAAGATCCCGCGGCATGCACTTCCAGTAACCTAGCAGCGTGACTCCTTAACCAATCAAAACGTACCCGCTGAACAATGGATTGCTTCACCTTAGTAAACTCCAATTCAGCGGTTACGACTTCATAAGATCAAACGCTACAAATGAATAAACGAGCAACATTAGGACACCTTGTCATTAAAAGCAAGAACATATTTCATGTTCATTTAAGAAGTGTATATGTTTCACAGTTTTTCACAAATCGCATGGTTTACACTCTGTGAAAAATACGCTATCGTTTGTCTGTGTTAGAGCTATATAGAGGCATGAATAAAGGGTTGCATTTACGTATATTGAGAGTAATTTTGTTCCAGATTTTAACTGGAATTGCAAAATTTAAGTCAAAGAAGCTTCTGAACATCGTAAAATGGCTAACTATTCACCGATGTTCCATGATGTAAAATGAACAAGTTAAAAACTGTTTCAGGTGAATAATATGTATATTATATATATGGGCCGTGTCGCGACAAAACTTGTATTCGTGACATCAATTATGACGTTGGAAAATTCTCTGTAAAGTGACGTCAACATTTTTTCAAACTTGCGCGATTTCGTCATCACTGGAACATGTCAATTTGTGTAGCTGTTTTGGACAGTTTTGTATTTGTGAAACATCTTTAATATGAAATGACGTGATATGGATAATGAAATAGAAGTAAGTAATATATTTTATTATTATTAGCTATTTTGCATAATTGGGTTGATCTAAATATTAAAAAAATACAGCGAATTAGACTTATTTTCAAATTAACCACCATGTAAAACGATGTCAAGATATTCAGTGAACGAAAATTTATTTACGGTAGAGCTTATCAGAATAAAATGTGTAATTTTTATTTGTACATGAATTGTTGTAAGATTTTATTCCAACCTTTTATTGCAACCATGGGGTTACTACAAAAATATTATTTTTTCCAATAACGCGACCGATTCAAATTTGTTGTGCCAATCCAAAAGGCTAAACAGTTTTTCTAATTCAAATCAGTGGTTTTTTTCACCTATAGGGGAATGGTGGCGGGGCCCGTCCAAAGGGGACAAACGCGTCGTTTTTTAGGAAAAGGGGACATTTTAAAATTCACATTTGTATATGTTATGATATTTACTATATGAATACACATGTATGTATGAATGTAATATTCACAGCTGAATGTCTCTGTCGTTTTTCTTAAATATATCAATGATTTTTTCAACGTTAGTTTCAGACAGTTCAGCCTTCATGCACATTCTCAGTTTTCATAGCCATTTTGAGTCTAATTGGGATTTTTTAATCGATAAAATGGCAAATTTGAGCATTTTTTATCAATAAAATGGACCAAATTGGATTTTTTTATCAATAAATATTGACACAATATAGATATGCATCAGGCCTTTTCCTGGCCATTTTGGGAAAAAAATGCAATTCACGTGAAAAGTCCAATGATTTGGGAAAAACTAATTTAATATAACTCTTCAAAAACAAAAATCAAACTTATATCAATTATAGTTATATACATTGTTAGTTGTTTATGAAATAAATTTGAGACATAATTATCATAAGAAATTTGTATTTCATTTGGATAATGGAGTTGATACATGAAATAAACTTTATGTGGTGGCCACAAAGTAAGGAAGGTACAGATACTCTACAGATACAAACTTGCACTGACTGTGGACTTAGATTGCTTGGTACTTACAGTGTTTTTCCCCAAGCGGACCCGTCCCAATTTCCGATNTTTTTTTTTTTTTTTTTTTTTTTTTTTTTTTTTTTTTTTTTTTTTTTTTTTTTTTTTTTTTTTTTTTTTTTTTTTTTTTTTTTTTTTTTTTTTTTTTTTTTTTTTTTTTTTTTTTTTTTTTTTTTTTTTTTTTTTTTTTTTTTTTTTTTTTTTTTTTTTTTTTTTTTTTTTTTTTTTTTTTTTTTTTTTTTTTTTTTTTTTTTTTTTTTTTTTTTTTTTTTTTTTTTTTTTTTTTTTTTTTTTTTTTTTTTTTTTTTTTTTTTTTTTTTTTTTTTTTTTTTTTTTTTTTTTTTTTTTTTTTTTTTTTTTTTTTTTTTTTTTTTTTTTTTTTTTTTTTTTTTTTTTTTTTTTTTTTTTTTTTTTTTTTTTTTTTTTTTTTTTTTTTTTTTTTTTTTTTTTTTTTTTTTTTTTTTTTTTTTTTTAACCCTCAATTTGGAGTTTTTGAGTTTCAATCGGGGAAAAAAAGTGGTTATTTCGGTTGGGGAAGCAGCCGATATTCGGCTACACCAAAGAAGGGTTTTTTGGCCCTGTATTGCATAGAATTTTGGAAGATATTTTTCACATTGTCCTTGTTTCGGTAGGAAATAGCTTGCATATCGCACATATAGATCTACATTGTCTCCTTTTATTCAATGACTGAGTGCAAAAAAACAAATCTCTGTAATTTCGCGTATAAAAACACGTATCGATTATTTTATGTTTGAATAATTGGCGTAAATAAGTTTCCATGAACTGGACAATTTATAGTCCGACCACTTTGGACGAACTGCATCGGCATCGCAGGTAAGATCACATTCCGATGATAGGACTGATATAAATTCCCCAAATGATCATTCATTTAGTGAGGACGACAACAGTTCAGTAGCAGATATTGTTGATTGTGGACGATACATACATTGTCGGTGGTGCATGCGCCAGTGGGGACATGGACGCTGACTTCGCAACTGTCAGGCAGTTTCTCGAGATCGGATGTGGTTGCAAGAGTAATAGTACTGTTAATTTTGAAATTGATCAGGATTTACCATCATATATTGAACATGCGAGAATTGACAAATACAGAGAAGGATATTATTGTCATGAGTAATCTTAAATGTGGAAATGGCCTTACTACAAAACGAGGAAAGTTAAGGAAACGTTCGATGGTTTCTAACAATGCATTCCAAAAGCCAGTTTGCAAGAAAACGTTTATGCTGGTTAATGGCATTGGTAGATCAGCTATAGAAAATCGTGTAGACCATTATAAGCAGAATGGTCCAGTGCCAAGAAAGCATGGAAACGCAGGAAAGAAACCATCACCAGCCGTCATTTATGATGATGTAAAACGTGTGGTTGAAATTTTGCAAAATTATACGGACATGTATGGTATCCCCCAACCAGCAGCTCCCAGAGATAGCGACAATACTCCCCCAATTTGGGGTTAGATCTTTACAGCGAACTGCTTTCTGTGAAATTTTGAAAAGCTGTCTGTGTCACATTTGAATAGCTTCGCCAAGGGATGAGGTATGTGCAACATGTGTAGGCCATAAAAAGATCATTATGAACGCAATAGAAGAGAGTGAAAAGATAGAGGCTGCCGAAAACTTCAAACAACATGTGATAAATGCCCACAAAGAAAGAGAACTGTATAATGACTTAGTAAAGCGTGCCAAGGAAACATACATATTAAGTTCTGATAAAATAACAAACCACTATACTCTTGATTTTAGTAAAAATGTATCCATTCCTCACTTCTCGCGGCTAATGGGGCCAATTTATTTGTCCCTTCGCAAAGTACAGATTTTGGTGTACGGATAGATGGACTGCCTAAACAGCTCAATTCTTTGATTGATGAAAGTGAAACTATGGGCATAGATGGAACCCAAACATACGGACCCATTGCTGTCACCTCGATGCTGGACATGGTGCTAGACACCCACGGGCGTGGTGAATCGACATGCTCCATCCATGCGGATAATTGTTTAGGTATTATTTTGTGATGTTATCCATTGGTAATCATATGATTTATTTAGTTATATTTGAATAAATATTTCGAACATATGAGTAAATATTGTGTTCTTAACATAAGTTATAACTATGACTATATAGCATATGGTAATAATTGTTTGATTTTTCTTTTTAAGTAGGCTTAACAGAATGTGTAACTTTACCTTAATAACAAAGAAAAAATAATATAGTAACTTTTTAGTATGTATTTTTAGAATGTTAACATATGGTCTGCAATATTTTACAGAACAAAACAACAACCGCTACCTCATTGGCTATTTCACATGGCATGTGATGACCGACATACATGACGTGATAGAATACCACATGCAAATACCAGGCCATACCAGGTGTCTGGTTGTCAGTAGATTTGGGCATTTAAAAAAACTTTACAGGTACCTAAAAGCCGCCTTTGTTGTATGTGTAAGAATAAAAAAACATTTCAAGTACATTTTCCTTGTATGAAGTGTTTTATTTATTTAGCATGAAGAATAAGATCCATTTTACTTTTCTTCTCCTAACAATACTAGCACTCTGATCATTGAAATTCAGGAGGTCGAACATTGAGACAATGGACGACTTGACCCAGATGGTGAATATGTCCTCTGCATCCAATGAAGCAGTGAGGTATCCGGCATGGAACTGGTGGGATTGGAAAAGGGTTTTTGTCCCTACTAACGTAGGGCTATGATAATTGGTTGAAAATGTTCACACCACTAACTAGAATTGTTTTTTTTTTTTTAGTAAAACGGTTTTATAATGCTGTTTAACGAATAGTGTTAAGTTCCTAAAGTGCAATACAAAGCGAAAGAAAAACGAAAATCGGACGTAACCATCCACATTGTCTTCAATTATAGTTACCAATGCAAATGAATATTATTCGCAAATGCATCATCATTTTGTGTCCTGTCAATACGTTTTAAAATGTTTGCCAAAATAGTATTTATTTTAATTTTCAGACACTATCAGTACTTCCGCATGACGATGGAAGAGTCAGGTGTGGTCACAATGCGCACGGGAATCGGATGTCCAGAGTTCAAGGTTACTGTGGCTATGGATGACGTCCATATTCTATACCAGCGACCGTAGATTGTAGAGGCCAAAGGCCTCAGCCGAAACAGACAGGAGTACTTGTACAAAGTTGTCAGGCCATATCTCAGCGATGCTAACAAGGATGCTACTTGCCATTGCCCAGAAACATAACTATAGTTATGTTGTCGCATCTATGGCATCTACTGCGAAAGATTACACACATTATAATGTCAATATTTACAGGCGAATGACAAATAACTTGAAACTTATTCTTCAGTAATTTTTGAATATCCTTAAATGTCTGTTTGAATACATTGGTTTATTTATAACACATGCAAATAACACTTTTTTCATATCAAATGAAATATGTGTATTCACTTCTGCTTGTTTCTATATAATTCATGTCAAACGAAGAATTCTACATAAAATATAAGCTGTATGATAAATAAATTGTGCACATGCTAAGAATAATTATAAAAAAATAGATAAGTGTGAAAAGTAGATATTATTAAAGATTACTCGACTCTTAATTTTTAGGAAAAGCCCTTTTGGGAAATTAAAATCTAACATCTCAACACAATGGAATTATTTTTATTAGTATTATTAGATATTGTTGGTTGATGTATTGATGGTGTAATTGAAAGTGTCTGTTTTGAACATTATGTGTGTATTCCTATGAAAAACTAAATGATACGTTGTGAAAATATGTGAGATTGGTTTAGAAAAAAAATGATTTAAACTGTATGGTTTGCTAGTCGATGTAAATATAAGTGAACTGTGTTGCTTAGCAACGTATGTAAGATTACAGTTTAATGTTAATCACAACTATTTTAAGAACAAATAGATAATAAATGTGTTCTCAATTTTTTTTGTCTTGTTTATAAGTGTGGATTTTGATGTAACATACATCTGAATGCGGTTAAATTGAAAAGGTTGTTAACGTTGTTTACGTCAAAACACATCTGCAGTTCTGTTACTAAAATAATAGATTCTCAGTAAGTAAGGGGGCTATATCTTTAAATTTGGTATCATAATAACAAGCACAGAACAGTCTTTATCAATCAATGTGAAATTTTGTCAAAAATACAGGTTTTTTCACGACATGGCTCATATATATATATATATATATATATATANAGAGAGACAGAGAGACAGAGATTGCCCTTTTTTTTAATTCGTATTAAACATATTTTAATACTCAGGACATAGACAAAAAACGAAGATGGTCGAGAAATGAGCCACCTTGTACGCAATGTAGTTGATGCCAAGGCCTTGATCAGATCCGGGGGTCGATCATAAATACCTCGAGAAAGAACTTGCCGAGCATTTTGTGTGATGTAGCTGAAGTAAAAACGTCACCTTCATACCACAAGCCCAATGAACATCGAGTGTAGTGTAGCTGATAACTTTAGTACATACTACGTACAACAAGCTCAACGATCATCTTAGTGTAGCTATAATACAAACGTAAACTTTATACCATAAGCTCAATGAGGATCTGGTGCAGTGTATCTGAAATAAAAATGTTAACCAGATAAAACAAGCCCAATAAGCATCTAATGTAGGGTAGCTGATATAACAACTTTATGTTAACCAAAACATCGAGGCAAAACCAATATTATTGAACGCATCATCAATGGGGAAAAAATGTACTTGAAAGAAAGTCTACCATAAGACCCAGACAACGACGGACAACAACACCATCAAATTGAATTTCTCAATTAAGGTTCACAAACAAAACTCCACCTGACTGCTTCTTACACACTTATTTATGGCACTCTGCGGAGAACACAGCAAAAATAATCGCCAACGAGAGCTACAGTGTACAGACTGTGTTCTGCGTCGATTATGTCTGAATTGGTTAGTTAAACACATAATATCATGTTGATCGTATAACGCAACTGCATTATGTTTACTACATGTATGTATCTCAATGAAGTTATCCATTGTCGTAAACGCCGCAAATTATATAAGATAAGATTCTAATCAGCACAAATAACACACACAGTTGCGAGACCACAAATTAGTGCTTATTTCAGAATTTTGAAAAGATTACACATTTATTGACGCGTGTGTGGCATAACGCATTCAACCAGTACGTCTCCTTATGTATTGTCCTAAACACTGTGATTTGAAATATAATGAATTCATACCAACATGTGACCAATAAGGAGTGCATTGAAAATTGTAAACAGATAAGACATGTTCACGGACAAACCTTCGTTATGCTGACTTTATAATAATATCTCTATTATCTATATCTTGTGAAATGAATGTTCGTATCTGAGAAATATTTGCTGGCAGGACTTACGATTTAAGTCGAATTCGTTATAACGTTATGATGTATAATGACCAGATTGTAAAAATGACCAGATACTTAAATGTGGGTTTGTTACGTCATGCGTTGTTAAAGACCTACACTAATACATTTCCGTTCACCGAAGTATCGAAGAGACTGCTTTGTTGAAAAGCGCAACCTTGAATAAGTATTATTTTGCAAAGACGTTGCGTGTTAGACACTTATTCACGAGAACTGCTATTGCGTTTTGAAATTGATATTACATGAATTGTCAGCGTCGTCCTTTAAAGAGAGTATACTATACTTCATATTATTTGGTTTGCCGACCGGAGCAAGATCGAAAACAACATTGACGTATTATTATATTTGATGGTAAACAGTCTTACGTGATATTATCCGCACACCATGCTTTATGTTACTGTTTATGGGGACTTATCATGCAATTTGTTCCAATCAACAATGGCATTATTATGAACATACTTATTATACAATCATGCAGGTAAGGGAGATAATTACAACAACAATGTTCGTGTTTTTTTTATTTAAACAGTTTATTATCTCCCGTTGCAGTAACACAATTAGCATTAACACACCAACAGCAGTTTTTAAATTGTTTGATTATGAGTAAAAATGTTTTTTTTTAAAGACATAGTGATTGATGTATCTGATCGCGTTCGATATTGTACATGCTTAGGGCATGCGAAAAGTGTTTAGTGTAAATAAAATGCACAGAATGCCAGTAAAACGCTATAAGAAAAATGTAAAGGAGTCAGGTATACATACTTGCAGTAAAATCGATCATAAACATGCATAAAATACCATTAGCATGCATTGAATGCAATTAAACATGACCGGCTAAACGTGAGTGCCAAAATTATGCATTACTAGCCCTAAATATGATCTTAAACAGTAATACGTGTCAGTAGTATGAATTGAACAACCGTAAACATAATATTACAAAAGTGTTCAAATGTCATACGTATAAATTAAATACCAGTGAATATTGTCAGAGACAATAATTAAGTGTCAGTAGTATGTATTCAATAAAATTCAGGTCGCGTGGCGTAGTGGAGATGATGTCCGCCTAGCGATACGGAGGTCATGGGTTCGATCCCCACTGTGGGAGCGTTCTTTAGATGTCCCCCATACACACCAAGTTCTGGTTCTAGTCCCGAAAACGGCTTCAACGCGTTTCAAGTAGTACGTAATAAGTAGTAAGTACTTTCAATGCAATCGAGCTAAACTAAATAGGTTTTAACTAATTAAATACCCGTAAACATCATATAAGAAAAATGTAAAGTGTCAGTAGTATGCATTGAAACTAACCTCACATAATCAGCGAAAACGATTAATGTCAGTAGTATGCATTGATTTCCCCTTATCATGATCTTAAAAAGGATTGTTTGTAGTATGCACTGAATACCCCAAAACATGATCTAAAAAGTAATACGTGGCAGTTGTATGCCTTGTATACCTGTAAACATGATTTTAGACAAGTTTCAAGTTGCATTAGCATGCATTAAGAGACAGTCAACATGATCTACGAAATATGTTCAGTGCTAATAATAATTTTTACTAAAAAAGTGGAATGCGACTTGTTTAAAGTGTAGCTATAAATTGAATTCCACGTTTTTTTTCAAGTCATGTGCAATTAACCATTGCAATCGGAATATTGCAACTAGAATTCACTTTGTGGGAAATGCTTGAGGAAATATCTTCGCCGCATCTAAAAACCTAGGTTATAAACACACGGAATTGTCTATATGTTACTCATTTCTGATACATTTTTTTTTTAAAGCTTTATAACAGGATTTATTTATCCGTATAGGCACGGTATACATCACATTCCAAAACTTAGATAACTCATAATCGTAAGAGTGCTTTAAATATCAAATCCGCTAAATGAATTTTAATGTTAAAGCATAAAGATTTAAAGGAATTTTATGTTATGTCATTACAGTTGTAGTTAAAGAAAACGTAGCAAGTGCAAATACAAAATAAACTGCAGCAAAAGTACGAGTACAAATAAGTGAAAGTTGTTTTTGTTGTTGATGTTGCTATTTCTATATTAAAATAAAATGACTACTGTTATGCTGCTAGTATTTTGCTAGTATTTGTTACTATGACAGAACATTTAATTAATGTAGCTTCTGCTGCTGATGCTGTCGCTGTAACTTGTTTTCTATTTTTCAGGATGAAACAACTCCTTAATGCTTAAGCAGTTTTCCATAACTTACAAATCACGTATATTAAGGTCGACACCGTTTGCAACACCCATCTCATTCAGAAAGAGCCCTAACTTGTGACGTCACACTAAACTATCACTTGTTACTTGCCTTGGTATTGGTGTCCGTTTACATGCAAATGTACATGCTGGTCAGCGGCTCGCGCCGCCGCACAGTCGATTGGTCTCGCTGCCATTGTCACCTTTAACACTGCCTGAAGGCGCATAAGACATTAAGCGGTGAAAATTAACGTTTGAATGGACTTCAAAACTATTTAAATATATTGCCGCGATTGTATCGAAGGCTTAAAGCTTATTAATTTTTGATATGTTTCGTATTCATGCGTTCTGTTTCGGTTGTATGAATATAATGTACACTATACAATATGATCATTTCAAATTGTCATTTTGCTAGCATGTAAACAAGTCGCTTTCACGTCCGGTATACATTTACAATGAAAGACCTGCACGTACAAGAGGTGTTTATTAGCGTTAATAATGGAACAAGTTTATTTTCACCTTGTCAGCTTACTCTTAACTTAATACCTTGACCCATGAGATAGCAACGTTGTTCCTTTGCGTCTCAATATAATACCTGGTCTTTTATGTATGAAACATTAAAACACATAATGATTCTTTTTACTTTCACACGGTCATCATGTATCTGTTTGATCTAACTTTTGTATCGTTTCTCTGTCTAATATTATATTTTTAGAGAATATTGTTTTTATAATATCAATCGGGCTGTTAAATAAGTAAAAAAAAAGGCATATTTATTGATGCAGATTCGGGAAACTGGTTGTTACTTATCTATTTATCTCTAAAGTGATACCGAAGCGTTTGGAAAAATTAATTCGCACCACGCAAATCTTAGACTGTTCAAACATAAACGTGCCAAAGTGTTGAGATTAATAACTGAAAGATATAACTCAAATTATTAATCAGAACAAACGGCAGGTATCCCATCATTCCGTTCAGGCTTCAAATAAATTATTTTTGTGTTTCATTTTTGTCTCAGAAACTAAGGTAAACGGTTTGTAAGTTATGGTTTTCTGCTATGTTAGATGGCTTCCATGTTTGCTTTACTTGATTTATCTGATTGCAATGAATATCCATGTTCAGTCATGCTGACATTATGTACGTGGCTTCATATATATTTATATTTACAGCACTTCTATTTTGTCCGAGATATATCCCGACCCTATCGATATAAACCGATATGCACTTATCCAACAAATCGCGTGAAGATATATAAACCAATGCATTTGAACAAACGCCCAATATATCTTAACTAAGAGCACGTGCATGCAATATTATGCCACATCCAATGTGAAGAGCTTTTAATAAAATAAGTTATAAATGAGTGTTAATGTTCAATGTAAGAAACTAAGACTTGTTTTTCTCCGTATTCTGTATTCATTAAAGGAAATTGTTATTGGTGTAATTTATCGCTTTTGTAACAGGTTTAAATTAAAGCGGTGAATACGATTAAAACGCATCAAAAGGACTTACCAAGACTTATCGTGTAAAATAGTAAATCCATAGAGGCCATGTCGAAAACAAGAAAAACGAAATAAACAACAGCTTTAAACTAGAAGAAAATCTTTACACATGATAATTGCTCTACACAGTGGTGACAATGTGTTTTGTCGACCCGCCAATGTTCAAACACGCTCAAACAACAAAGAGGTAATGATGATTGAGGTCAAATTAGATAAAGTGTCTAACAGTTTATGGAAAAATCAAATACTTGGAAAATAACGAAATCAAATGAAATTGCATCGTCGTTAAAAAACAAAACAACAACACTTTATAGATCCCATTATTACTTTTACAAAGCATATTTGAGCAAACGTGGGTTCCGACAAGTACCACATTATATATTATTGGAAGGTCACGGGGTTAGACATGTTTATGCTGGTAAATATATCTAACTTAGAATACTGTCATCTAAGAATTAAGTAGGTCTCCTTTCCTGATTTCATCGTTATTATCCTTTGTAAAAATGTGCTACTATGTATTACGTGTCACTTGTCCTATTTTGTTTCAGGATGTTTGATGTATGGTTGTGATGCCTAATCTTGTGATTGTGTTTTATCACACGATAATATACGCCAACAAAATTTACCTAGCGTGCTTAATGGTTTCAACATACTGACCAAGTGTTGCGTCTCAGGTTTAAAATGATCTCCGGTAGAGGATGCTGAACAGAGCAAACACCAAGATGCAAGAGCCCGTGGTATGCATTTCCAGTAATCTAGCAGCGAGACTGCTTAACCAATCATATCGATGCCGCTGGACAATGGGAAGAAAACAAGATATAGAAATGTTCATGTGCATTTATGTTCTAAATACGTGCAGTTATACATTTGATTGCTATAAACTTAGATAACTTTAATTCACCAGTTATAACTTCATAAGTTCAAATGCTAAAAATACATTTACGAGCACAAATTAGACACCTTGTAGGTTTAAGCAAGAACATATTTTATTTTTATTTGAGCAATGTGTATTTTTCAATTTTGTTAACAATTCGTATTGTTCACACACTGTGAAGAATACGCTCTCATGTGTCTCCATGTAAGTGTTAAGACTTCGACGAGCAAAAAATGGGGCATTTGTGAGCGTTATAGAGAAAAAGGAATCAAGGGGTTGCATTTACGTAAATAAAGAGTAATTTTCTTACAGATTGTTCATTGGAAGTTCCTTAACATCAAAAAATGGGTGACTATTAATGGATGCTCCATAATGTAAAATGAACAGGTTAAAAACTATTTTAAGTGATTATATAGTGAGTATATATATATTTCACTCTTTTAATTTAATCATTTCCCTAAAAACAACTACACTTCTATGTTTTATTTCAAAAATATTTTCAGTGCTCAGGACCATAGACAAAAAACGAAGAAATGGCCGACTATCTCATTAGTCGATTAATAAGCCACCTTGTACACTTTGTTTTTGAATCCCAGGCATTCCTTGATCAGATCCGGAGGTCGATCATAAATACCTCGTGGAAAAACTTGCCGAGCATCTAGTGTAGTGTAGCTGAAATTAGAAAGTTTACTGCATAACACAAGCTCAATGAAGATCGAGTGTAGTTTAGATTATATAAAACATTAACTAAATACAACACGCTGAATGAGCATCTAGTGGAGTGTAGCTGAAATTAAAACGTTAACCAGATAAAATACGCTAAATGACGATCTAGTTTAGTGTAGCTGATATAAAAAGTTAACCAGATTAACTAAGCTAAATGAGGATCTAGTGAAGTGAAGCTGATATAAAAACTTTGACCAAATAATACACGCTCAAAGAGCATCTTGTGCAATGAAGCTTATTAAAAAACGTTTAACAAATACAACACGCTACATGAACATCTAGTGCTGTGTAACCGATATAAAAACGTTGACCAAATAAAACAATCCCAGTTAGCATCTATTGTAGTGTAGCTGATATAAAAACTTTATGTTAACCACAACATTGCGGCAAAACCAATATTATTGAACTCATCATTAATGGGGGAAAAAAATACTCAAATGAAAGTCATCCATTAGACCCAGACAACGATGGAATAAAACACCAAACAAACAAAACCCCACCTGACTGATTCTGACAAACTTATTTGTGGCACTGTGCTGAGCACATAGCAATAATAATCGCCAACGTTAGCTGATGCGGTTTCATTAGGTGGGGCATCTGGGACCCGTATGTCATCGTTAGAAAGCTTCATACTTTGCAGACTGTGTTCTGCATCGGTTATGTCTGAATTGGTTAGTTAAACACACAATATCACGTTGCTCGTATAACGCAGCTGCTATATGTTTTACTAAAAACATTAAGCTCAATAAGGTTCTCCATTGTCAAGAACGCCGCAAATTGGTCGTATAAGAGGATATTATGATAAGCACAAGCAGTAAACAAGGCTGCGAGGTCACAAATGAATACTTGTGTCAGAAATTTGAAAATATTACACATGTTTGGACGATTGGGTGTCATAATGCATACAGTCAGTACGTCATATTATGTATTGTCCCAAACACTATTTCTTGAAATATGATAAATTCATACCATCATGTGACCAATAATGTGGTTCTAGTGCACTGCAAATGTTAAACAGATGTAACGGACTTTCGTTGTGCTATAATTATACGTGATCACACTAGCTACCTTGTTAAATTAATGTTTGTATCTGCAGAAGGCGGCATCTGAAAAATATGTACTGGCAAGAAAATAAACCATCATCATCATCATGAAAATCATCAGCATCAATCCCTTGTCCGGTTTGGCCGTTGAGGGGAATGCGGGACGACAATACAGAAATCCTCCTCCAGTCAGGTCGGTTGTGTGCTGCTGAAAGTAATTCATCCATGGGAAGGATGTCCACCCTTTTACATTGTCCATGCAACTTTTTTTCTGACGGCCTCGACGTCAACCACCCTCTAGGGTGCCCTGTAGAACAGTCTTGCACATGGAGTCGTGCCTAGTGACGTGTCCAAAACAAGCTATCTTTCGTCGTTTGAAAGTCACCTTTAGTGGCTCTTGTGGACCAATTATTGTTGCATGTTCCGGACCTACTCGTTTGACTTGTGCTCCGTGAAGGAGATGCGGAGCAGTCTTCGGAGATATGTATGTTCAAATGCTTGTATCCTGTGTTCTGTGTCCGCATGAAGCGTCCAGGTCTCCCAGCCGTAGAGTAGGATGGAGACTACGAGGTTCTGTAGAGCCTGTACTTGGTGGGGAAGCCGATGGAACTGCTTGCTTGTCCACAGCCTGCTCAGTCTAAACATCGCTGCGGTCGCCTTGGCAATTCTTATTCGGACTTCAGCGGCACCGGTACTATCCTTGGACCCAAGTACTTGAAGCTGGTCACTTCTGCTAGCTTCTTGCCGTTCATGATGATGTCTGCACTAGTGTTACACTGGTGTTGGTCGCGCTGTTCACCATGCTCGTTGACTTCCCCGTGTTGACCTTCATCCCGTATGCTCCTGCTCTTTCATAGAGTATGTTGATGAGAGCTCAAAGTTCACTGCTGGTGCCACTTATGAGGTCAATGACATGAGTGAATCTCAAGATGAAGATGGGTCTTCAACCGATGGAGATAGATGTGTGGTGGAGGTACTGCGGTGCTGGCGTTTCCGTAGACTTTTTGAATGACTTTCACGGGGTTTTGTCAATGTTGAAACTTCTCAAAACACGCCAAAGGCCATCATGCCACACGCGCTCGAAAGCTTTCTAAAAGTCAATGAAGTTGTGGAAGAGCTCACGTTGATGTTGCGGGTGTTTTTTAATGATGATTATGCAATTGAAGATGCTTCCACTGTGATACGCCCAGCTCTGAATCCAGCCTGCTCTTCGGCCAGCGATTCTTACAGCGGCCTTACTTTTCAATCGATTAAGGATGATGGGTAGCATGACTTTGCTAGGATGACTGATGTTGCCTATTGTAGATAGTTCATTTCATGGGGAACGTATCACTGAGACGATGACAAAGACACAGACGAAGACGATTCTCTAAAAAGCACAAATACATTCAAATTATATGACGATTATTAAGCAGTATAAATTAATAATAATAATCATTTTAACAACTCAATTCAATTACATTTACTTAAAACATGTGTAACAATAATTAAACAAAAAGCGTATCGTTGCATGCACACGCCAATAAATACATAACAATTAATTAATATATAAATTATTATCAATACGTACCGATTGTGATGTTGTCCACAAATGTTGTTAGAATATGTTTTATATAAATGTACGTTATGACGTCTATAATATGGCATAAAACGCGTAAGTACACGTGACGTCGTCGTTGCAGACGAAGACGCGCGAAACGGAAGAGCGTAGGCTCTTATACTTATGGTGCGGTTGAGCCTCGCACAAATTGAGATTGCCCTTCTTCAGTAGATGTATGACCAGTGACTAGGTCCTTTCCTTGAGCCACTTCTTCTCCTCCCAGAAAGTTTGGCATATTGTCGTCATTGCTGCATACGTTGCCTCTCCTCCATGATTAATCAGCTTATATATTATGATTTATGTATTAATCGATTTCTTTTTAACGCTATAATTTACAATGAACATATAGTGTGTTGTATTTTTTAACGTTGTGCGTTGCTCAAGACTTACACCATTACATTTCCGTTTACCGAAATAATGCAGCGACTGATTGTTTTGCAAAGCGCATTCTTAAATAAGTATTATTTTGCGAAGACGGTGCGTGTCAGACAATTATTGATAAGAACTTCTATCGCGCTTTGAAATTTATATATAATGAAATTTCAGCGTCGTCCTTGAAAGAAAGAATATTATATTTGACGGCAAATAGACTTACGTGATAAACGTGAGCTATAATATGTAAACAGTATATTATCTACCGTTGCAGTAAGAACATTAGCATTAACACACCGTTTTTAAATTGTTTGATTATGAGTTTTTTTTTTTATTTTTTTTTATAAAAGACGTATGGCACATGTATCTGATCGCGTTCGATATTTTACATACACGGGGCATTCGAAAAGTGTAAACAAAATACACATAATGCCAGTACAATACTTTAAGAAAAGTAATATAGTCAGTTTAGCATACTTGCAGTGAAAGCAATCATAGAAATGTATAACATTTCAGTAGTGTGCATTGAATGCAATTAAACATGATCAGCGAAAAGTGTGAGTGTCAGAAGTATGAATTTAAAACCCCTAAACATGTTCTTAAAAAGTAATAATTGTAAGAAGTATGCATTAAATACCCGTATACATGATATTAGAAAAGTGTTAAGTGTCTACATGATATTAGAAAAGTGTAAAGTGTCTAAAGTATTGAATAAATACCATTGAACATGATTAGAGACAATTGTCAAGTGTCAGGAGTATGCATTAAATAACCGTAAAAATGATATAAGAAAAGAATGAAGTGTCAGTAGTATACATTGAATGCAACTACACAGTAATGAACAGCGAAACATATAATGTGTTAGTAGTATGCATTGAATACCCCTTAGCACGAGCTCAAAAAAATAAAAGAGTGTCAGAAGTATGCATTGAATACCCGTAAACATGATATACGACAAGTGTAAAGTGTTATTAGTATTCATTAAGAACCATTCCACATGATCTATAAAATGTGTTCAGTACTAGTATTAATATTCACTAAAAATTGAACAGTTTTAAGTGTAACGAGATATTATATTCGACGGTTATTTTAAAGTCAAGTGCATTAACAATTTCAATCGGAATATTACAACTCTAATTCACTCGTTTATCAAATGCTTTAGGAATATATGTACTGCATCTAACAAAACTATGTTATACACACACTGAAGTGTCTATCTGTTACTCAGTGCTGATTCAAATGTTACCTTTTTTACAGCTTGATTACAGGATTTATTTACCGATGCTGGTTTTCATCAAATTCCAAAACTTAGATAGCTAACTATCATGAGAGTGCTTTATATATCAAATCTGCTTAACAAATATTAATGTGCAAGCAGACTGATTTAAAGGAATGTTATCTTAAGTTGAAGTTAAAGAATCGTAGCAAGTGCAGTAGCAAAAGAAACCGCAGCAAAAGTTAGAGTAATGATACGTGAATGTTCTTTTTGTTTTTGCTGTTGTTGTTTTTTTTGTTGTTTTTTTTAATGAAATGGCGACTGCGGTTTTGCTAGTATGTGCTTTAATGTAACAAGACCTATCATAATCAATTTACTTAAAGTACTGGTTGGGCGATTTTGCTAAAATTGTGTGGTCGTAAAAACACTTTGAACATTTGTCATGGGGACAAAGTACGCACACCGAGTAAATAGTTTCATGAATAAACTCTTTTTTTTTTCTCAGAAAAATAAAAACACTGACTGATTTGATGTAGGACTGAATTAATAGAGTAGTTTAGCTGCTGTGAAAGTGACAACCACAACATGTTTTTCGTGTGTAAGGAAAAAGTTCAAAACTGGCATGAAAAGCACGGGAAAATTGTCATATAAAAACTTTGTAGCGCAGAGCACATTGAGATGTTTACTTTGACAGTAAAACATGTAGCGCGTGGTTATCAAATTTTGTCGTCCATATAGCGAGAGCAGTTGATTTCTTCAAACGAAAGAACATATTAAATGCGCTGTATCGGTTAAGTGTAGATAGTTCATAATTGAACCGATATTTCGTCGTTGTGTACACCTTCCATTAGGACTGCGGGTAACTCGGGTTCTAATGCCACAGTGAAAAGACGTTGCCATGGATGGAACGCGCGCTGTCAGCTGATGATGTCAAACTGTTACAATCCAAGGGTGTTTGTCGCACAACGAGTGTGTAAACACCGTGAAGGCGGGCAAACTGGATTGATCTGGATTTATTGATGAGCATTTCAGAAGGGGACATTTTTATTGTTCAATTGGTCAGGTGATATTGTCTGTGCGCATTAATACTAATATCATGCGATCGGAGCTATTTAGTTTGCGAATGCAGAAACTGGATGCAAAGTTGTTAATTGCAGTAACGGACTTTATTCTTCGGTATACGTATATTATTTTACCCATGGGGTGAATTGACTTGTCCCGGAAAAGCTTAGAGTTTAGAAAAACCCACTAATCACCCCGGTACAAACAACGCTGTTCCATTATATCAACCAATGATAGCTTACTTGAAATAACAACGGTTGATACGGTGTGTGATTTTGAAAGGATTATAAATGGGTCAGCTTTATTTGTACCAGCAGATTAGTTGGTTTTCCCAAAAAGTTGCTTTTTCCGGGATACATATATTGCCGAAGTCAATCGCCCCAAAAATGGCTTGTGCTGCTGGTGCTTCCTCTGTAACTTGCTTTCTAGCCATCAGAATGAAAAAGTGCCTAACCAGATTTACCACAACTTAAAAAGTGTTCAACACCGTGTTCAATACCCACATCATTCAGAACGGACCACAACTTGTTGACGTCACAGTAAACGATCACGTGGTACTTTAAAACAATAAATAACAATATNACAATGATATTTTTCCATATTTCACTATGAAACATTAATATTATGTTTGTCTTACCGTCAATCTAACAACTCACCAGGGTAGAGAAATGGTAGCATGTGAAGTGCAAGTTATTAACGCTTAATGACTGCAACAAGTGAAACATGTCCGTTATATACATCAAATAGGTCATGCGAACAGTGTAAAACATCTGTACCAGTGAATTTCTCCTTCTAACATTGTAGTGTCAGTACTAAATAGGGTTGTGGCAAGTGTAAAGTGTTATTTAAATATTCTAACTGGGACCTGCACAAAATGAAGTGTCAGTTAAATGTTCAAACGGCAAACGGGGCCTCCGGAAAGCTTCAAGTTTCAGTAAAATGAACTAAATAGGGCCTGCAAAAGTGTAGTGTCAACAGAATACTAGTACTCTGAATAGGATGTGCGAAAATGTATAACGGATTTGTTGTTTAATATTTACACAAAAAGTGTAAAGTATTAGTCATAATTATGCAACAAATAGGGCTTTTTAAACTTAATGAAGCCTACGTAATGTGTTAAGTGTAAGTATTATGCATGCCATCTAAGCAAAAGTTATCATTTTAAGACATTTATAGGGCCTGCACAAATTGACACGTGTAAATAATATATACTCAAAAGGCCTACGAATTTTTTTAAAATATTAGTGTTCATGTCCGAAAATTCAAGTCGAAACCTCGATACACCGAAATATTATATTAGGATAATGTACCTTAAATTGTCTCGTTTGTCGAATTCGAGATTTAATATATGTTGCGAATCTGAAAACAAGGTTATATCCGCAATCGGATTACAGATCTGACACAAATGTTCATTTTCAACGCTTATTTAAAATATTTATTTATCCTCCGAGACAGATCGTGTATCCTGTTTCCACAATAATTCGCTGGTAATGATAAGGATGCTTTGAATATCAAGTCTGCTCACAACAGGATACTGCAAAATAGATGTTTAAATAATCATAAATTGTTGCTACTCAAGTTGATGAAGATCTTTTAATAAAAGTAGCATTAGCCGCAGAAGCATGAGTACTACAAGATAGATAGTTTTATTTTTTTATACATGTCAAGCAATTTACAATTTAATATAATCAATGAAATAAATATCGTAAAGATTTCATTATTATCATCTTCAAGAACATATTTATTACGTACATACTAAATACAAATACTACGATTTAACTTAACATTCTAACTTCAAATGTGAATGGTGCTATTTATCACAGATCTAAATGAGATTACGACATGATGTATACACAGGATAACCCGTAAAGCCTAGACATGTTAACATGAATAAGCTTATTTCCAACGGGGTCCCTGGATTTAGTCAAACAGATCTTATAAGTTACTATATATAGATTTTTCAGTTCTCAATATAGAATCGACATGATCCTTCAAATGATTTCTTCTACATATTAAGTGAACCTTTCAAAAGTTGACATGCTAATACACAGACACAAACAAATTAACATTACAAATAAGTAATTTTATATAATAGAACAAATCTAAAAGTAAAAATACATGAATTCCAATCCTTAATACCATTGTAGAAAAATGAAGAACTAATAAAGCCATCAATTTGAGGTACATAAAAGATAAATATTGATCTATTCCCATACTGATGGACATCTGTACATTTGACTTAATTGTCTTTCAAAAAGCTTGGACATTTATTGTAGGAAATCTTATGGATATGGTTAAGTCGAAGTTGCTTGCATCTTTGCTCACCGTTCAATAAACCAAGATCTTTAAAATTCGATACAACAAGTGATGTTCTATAGTTAATAAAACGAACCATTTTATTTTGGACTATGTGTAGCTTGTGCTTTAGCTGTTTCGTGAGTCCACAATACCACGAAGAGGATACATAATCTAAATGGCATTGCATTAAAGAATTGCATAAGCTTCTATATTATTTACAATAGAAGTACCGGACAAATCAGCATCTACAATCGAACCAAGATATTAAACATACGTCTGAGATTTTATAACATGATCATTACATTGTATATGAAAATTGTCCACCTTAGTGAGTTTACGTTTCGAACCAAAAATAATACACTCTTTTTTTTCCTAGATAGAGGGATTGCATATTGTCTATTTACCATTAACTACAGGACTTGAGCTCTTTGCCTAAAACTTGACTGATGGTACTGTATTCTTTATGTGAATACAAAATTGCACTATCATAAGCATAGAGTATTAATTTACAGTTGGATGATATACTTGTTTTCATATCATTAACGTTAGTCAAAAACAAGAAAGGACCCAGTATACTTCCTTGGGGAACACCACACAAAACCGATTTGAAATCCGATTTAGCGGCATTAACATGTACAGACTGCGTCCTATCAGTTAGGTACGAACGAAACCACTCCACAGACTCGACTCACTAAGCTTCCGACACAGTATGTCATGACCTTTAGTGTCGAATGCCTTCTGTAGATCCAACATATTCATACCAGTAACCAAGCCCTAGAGGTTTGTCCACGTATATAATCTGACAGGTGAATAAGACAGGAGTCAGTGGAGTAGCCCCCCCCCCCTGAATCCACCCTGATACTCATACAACAGACCGTTCTTCCCTAAAAAGGATTCCAACTGGTTGTATACAGTTATGTCTTAAAACTTTGAAACAATGGACACAATACTTACCGGTCTATAATTAGAAACCTCGGACCTATAGTTTTCTTAAACAGTGGTTTTACCTTAGCACTTTTTAAATCAGTGGGAACTACATTGTTAACAATAGAGCTATTTATCAAAAATATAATATGAGTTTTGATATAGGGCGCAGAATCTTTCAAAAATCTGGCCGGAGTTTCATCTTACCCAGTACTCTTTGAACAATTCAATTTGCTTAACTCTTTGTTAACAAAATCTTCAGAAACTGAATGAAGTTTAAAAGAATTGTGAGCAAGAATTATGTCTCTATAAAATGATGTAAAATGCTAGATGCTGTATTAAATAGATTTCGAGCAGCAGGCAGCTTATCAACTAGTACTGAAGCATCAGTTGTGAACTTCTTTGGTTGGAGCTATACTATTTACTAATAGTAGCATCAGCCACAGAAGAAGCAGCGACTGTAGCTGTAATGTAATAGTAATAATAGTAGTAGTAGTAAAATAAAAATAGTAGTAAAATTATTAGTAGAAGAAGTTGTAAAAGTAGTAGTACTAGTAGTAGTAGTAGTGGTAGTAGTAGTAGTAGTAAAAGTATAAGAAGTAGTAGTGGTAAGTGTAGTGGTAGTGGTAGTAGTGGTATTGGTGGCTGTGGTCGTGGTGGTGGTAGTGGAAGTAGTAGTAGTTGTTGTTGTTGGTAGAAACATTAGCAGCAGTATAGCGATTAGTTGCAATATAGGCGGCTGTTGCTACAACTGTTGCTGTTATTGATTGTTATAGGTATATAACATGATGTTGTTTTTATGATATTGCTTTTTAAAGCTACTGTAACTAGCTTTCAAGAGGACAGCATGTCTCACATTACCATTATTATTCACATGTCGACACCGTCGGAAAAAACACACCTCGTGCAGAAAGGGCCCTATTTTTGTGATGTCACAGTCCACGACCACATGGTACTCGCCCTTGGCTTTGAGGTCATTAAAAATGACGATTTTCAGGGGTTCGCGTTGCCGCACCTTCGATGCAGCCATGGCTTCGTGTAAGCGTAGAAGACCTGGAGAAGGTATTGACATTCGCGTGTTAATGCCCACTTAGTA
Organism: Dreissena rostriformis; assembly: GCA_007657795.1. NCBI lineage: Eukaryota > Metazoa > Mollusca > Bivalvia > Myida > Dreissenidae > Dreissena > Dreissena rostriformis. The sequence goes on from VMBQ01000172.1 coordinate 776,787, forward strand.
TGCGTGCTTGAGGGCTGTACCATACAATCACGGAATCGCTTAGCTAAGTATGTATTTAGCGTATTGGTTTACCTTCTGATGTTGAAGCAATCGAGCGATTCCGCGAATTGATGTAATAGCCTTTAAGGCAAAGTTTGTACAGATATAGACAAGCACACACAAGTTGTGGTGATAAGCGTTCAAAATGACAATAATGTGTTATATATTTTATTTTTTTAGGCTGAGGCATGACGTGTAACTGTAGATAACAATATAGTTATATCTAGGTCAACGTCATGCTAAGACTTCAAAAATCAAAATCAAATCTAGAGATCGCTGTGGCGTAGTAGATATGGTGTCCGCCTAGCGATCGGGAGGTCATGGGTTCGAACCCCACTGGGAGCGTTCCTTTGATCTCCCCCAAAGACACCCAGTACTGGTTCTAGTCCCAGGAAACGGACTCGAGAGCGTTTATATAAGCCTTCGGCTTTCGATGCAATCGAGGTAAAATAAATACGTTTAAATTAAAATCAAATCAAAAATCACACATATTCTCTTATAGGTAAATATGTGTGAGTGGTCATTGCTGCAATTTATTGTGTAGTTCATGCTTTTGACAATAAGTTGCTATGTTTTTGCCTCTGAGTCTTTTACTTTATAGCATGACCTTAACTAGAGGGTTCTGACTGTAACGGGGTATCCTTGCATGATGAAAATTATATTCCTCAACGCAAGATGAAAAACTGTAATGTGTTATTGATACTGACATTTCTAAGGATATGAATATGCCATCATACATATAATGTCAAGATCTGTCGTTTTATTAATGTAACATTAGAATACAAATTATTACTTTTCGAGTTTCACACAGTCATCGTTTAATTGTGAAATCTTACATCTTTATCGCTGTGTGATATGTTGATTTAAGTAATCTTACATATGTATGGAATATGGATATTATTATAGCAATCTTGCAGTCAAATATCTTTAAGATAAGACGCCAATAGAGCGTGTTATATTCGGGCAAGACGCTGTTTGCGTCTTGATTTATCTTTAAGGGATAGCAATATATAACAAAAATAAACTTCCAACACCTAAATATTTAAATCTTAAAACATAAAACGTGCCAAAAAATAAGATTAAGAACTGAATCAGATAACTCGATATCTTATAAATAATTCCTCTGCATGTTGCTCTATAAAATTTAATAAATGCTAGGCTAAGAGATAATGGGTCGTAACTTTCATTAAGAATGCAACATGGCTAGAAAGTTTTTTCAAAAAATCATCTAAACGTTTTGCTAGTAATACACTATAATATTATTAATTAATGGGTCTTTAACTAGTATAAGCTGTATCATCTCCATACAATACGAAGCTATGTTATTTTGTCTTAAACCTAATTAAAATTCACAACCCCATTTGCTATAAATTGTCTCCGTCTGCAATGTTTTGAAGAAAAAGATAACACTATTCCATGGGGAATGTTATGAATATAATTTTCGTTGAAACGTCTGCAATGTGTTTTAATATACAGCCACTTTCAAGGCAAACATAGAATCCATGAATTTAGTTCGAAATTCAACGCAGTATTTGTTTTTATAAATGCAGTGAGGCAAATTTTGCAGAATTACTTGTTTTACAAGTTTCTACACTTACCGTGAAATTGAAATATTATAAACTATATCTTTCATTTTTAGGAAAATAAAATACAAGAACATAACACAAACACGTATTTAGTAAACCTTATATGCAGGATACATCCTTGTCCACATCGATTTTCGTTTCTTAGGGTCTCTTTCGCATCTTATATTTAGTAATATTGGTTTCAAAAAAATGTTTGGAATAAACTACGGTATACAATCATTGGTTAAAGACGTTATCATTTTAATTGAAGTGTTGATATATCGGAAGTCTCGTTGACTTGTTAATGCATTTAACCCAAATATGTAACTGAAATTAAAGAAATTCACTAAAGAACCGTAGGACGCAGTTTATGGCACTGGCGCCCATGGAAACACCCTCCAGGAAGATCTCCGAAGGATCCAATTGGTTGCCCGAGCATTTATGAGTCACGAGCGATATTCGCGGTACCTAAGCGGTCCCCAAGTAAATTGTTGAACGGCGAATCCGTTATCATAGTTTAGACAAATAAAATCTACATATATGGCATTTTCTATTCTTTCTGATATGATGCATCGCGTGGGGTATTTGCTTAAACCAAATGAAGCTGGTCATTTTTTGCGAGAACGGAAATTCTGAACGACACTTTTAATTATCAGGGATATATTTCGTCTACATGGATTCTTAACAGGCGTACTATGTATAACTCAGACGCATCTCATCAACTTACCAATGCCAAATATTTATTACCTTCAACAACATCCGAGCTAAAACACATACATGCCTATACATTTAAGAAATTTAGCATTCAAGTCCCAAAATGTGATATCGCTACAAGTAAAACAGTATTAAATGAATTTGCATTATGCATGGATAAGTCATTATTTTATCAATAGTATACATGTTTACACCACATTATATATTTTGTTTAAAACCGCTGCAGTTTACAATACATTTGAATATACATTGTTCTGTAAAACTAAGTGATTTAATCCGGTATCATACACATCGTTAAATACATTTGAATAAGGTGTGTCTTTAATGAGTTCAGAACAATTTCAAATATTGATTTCTCATCAATGGGAATCTGTATTTGTATCTATTTTAGTAACATAAGTATAATGACCAACTATTAACATAGACGTATATTGGCGCTTTATGACCTTATCTATCTTCGCGATGGGATATTAAGGAAACATAAGTCATTCCAAACAATATAATTTAACGACAATCCAATAATAGGCTGGAACCGCTCATTGAAGGAAAACAATCCTGGAACTTTTCTTTATAGCCGATAATGTTTTGTTCTGTTATCAGTATGGCATAATATACAATAAGAAATCAACTGTCGCCAGGGAAAGAGTATAGATCAAATATAAACTGAGACTTTTTAGACGGATGTGTTGAGCGAGATTGAATTTGCCAAGTTGGTCTAGACTTTGTGAACACACATTAGGATATGCTTCAAAGAATTTTGGTTTCTGTTTCAAAAACGTTTATCTTAATCTATGTATGCACTAGAGATTTGTTTTACAGCAATTACGCTTTATATTAAATAAGATTCGATCGCAAACAAATCCACAAACTAGCTTATTATCAGAAATGAAATATACCGACAGACACGTACATATATTTTAGAAACTCATTTGTATGAGACGTACGCAAAATAATTACGATCATATTTTCCTAAAATTATGCAGTGCGCTACGGAATGCATATGCGGAACAAATAATTTATCAAATCGCAAGTGATGATAATGAAAATAGCAACTCTCCAATCAAACAACATAATTGCATATTTTTATATTTTGCTTTGCAGAACTTATATTTCAGTTAGTTTTTATCTTGATTTGACATTTTCTGTCATTTCACGGAAGTGTGAGTTCATCATTTAAGTGAAGGGTCTATAATGAAGTTCTCTAAAGATCCCAAGAGATCTGAGTGAATCCAAATGTGCCTGAAACAAACCAACGTACCGATTTCATCTATAATTGTATCTAAATTTAACATTTATTTAAAATTTTCTCTCTGCATTCCTTTAAATGCTTTAACTGAATTTATATTTATATTACCCGTAGATATTGCAATTATTAAACACCCGTTTGCAACAAGTTTGAAATTAACGCCGATACATAAGATTAGAACACCTTAGCACCTAGTTCCCTTAGCAACCCCAATCAAAAACGATCATAGCATACTTAAAACTAAGAACATCATATCAAACTAACGCTTTGCTGATCATTGGTTCGAAGTGTAAATCAGATCTTTGCAAAATGTCCCAGTATTTCCCATTTTTATTGCATCAACATTATCCTGTTGATGCATGTAGTCAGGTATAAAGTTAGTTGCAGTTAATTACATGGATGAGCATGAATGTTTACACACGCTATCATACGTGAAACATTATTTCTATTTGTGAACATGTTTTGTATTTAGGCATCACTCCTACATAATGTGCAGCATTGATTCAATATACTAAACGTGTCTTATTGACACCCCTCAAAGAATACTCGTACCAGGTGCAAGATTCCATGCCGTAGAGTTCCTTATTAATACAGACGCGACTCTGCTAAATCAATGAAATCGTTCCCGCTGGACAAATCTGTTATAGAGTCGATTGTAGAAAATATGCAGTTTTTTATGAGCGGAAGCTTCTGTTACTCCTCCAAGAAAAATATAGTTCGCCGTTGCAATTAGTAACTTTATTACTTAAAGAAAAAGCAGTCCCTGTAACCAGATCTTCGAACTAAATGTAGGAATTATACCAATACAAATGCACATGTCTGCTAACGAAAAACAAAACCAAATCCACACAACTAAGACAGGATTAATTCAGTAATAGAACACATATATACTAAATACATGAGTATAATTACAAAACGCAACCGCTCGTATTAAGTCTTAAACTAATTCGCTCACAATTACAATCGATTATTTGCAATTAAATATACGTGTTGTTTTTATATTTGCATTTGGCACCAATACATGTGTTTGATACTGCATACGTTCTGTCTTAATTGTTTAATCAGTTCAATTTTGAAAATGCAGTAGTTATAACGTAGGCTGATTTATGCTTGTTGGCTGGTTTGAAAGTCGCCAACACGCCTTTAAATGTAAAACGTTTTTTTTTTTACAATAACGAAATAACACTTAAAAAAATCCATTCGGTTTGTTATCACGTTTGTCGAGTGCAAGAGTACATGTATATGTATTTCATGACAAACAAAACAGACACATGAGCTACAGTAGCTATTTTAGCAATGCGCTAAGAATTTTATGTTTCCATATTGCATTATGATGATCACTAGATGGCGTTTGTAAGTCTGCACGAGAAAGAAGTTTAGATTGTTTGGTTGTTGGTCATTCAGCTATGGACAAAAAGACGAAGTGTACATGTTGCATGTTCCATTTAAACGCTTTACAGCTAACAGTCCACATGCTATTTAGTCGACTGTCAACATTCTGTCGACTGCTCACATGCTAAACCATGCTTTAGTCGTTTGTTCAGTGAACTGTCCAATTACAAAACCTAATGCAGATAATGTACAGGTATTTTTTTAAATCGTACTCAAATTTATATTATCATTCTTCTATTTGTCTATGTGTTTCGTCTCAAGTTTTCCTCAAAAAAAGTATATTATAATAAAATAATGTTGTCAATTAATTGGAAGGGGTCATTAAGGAAAAATTATATTTTGGGTAAAGAGACATTCTTAGATCGGGAACGAGTCTAATGAAGTTGAACAAAAGTTATGATATAGCTTTTGAAGAATTTTGTAATTGCTAAGAAATTTCTAATTATAATCATTTCATTTTACATTTGTCTATGGTAGAAGGAACATTTCAATATTGATATCCAACTACAAATGCAGTCGTAAATTGTTCTCGTGCGATCTTTAATAAGATTCAGGGCAACTACATAATAATCTAGAAATTACGATCACTAATGCACTTAAGACAGTTGATAGTCCCCTTATGGTTTTTAGACTCTCAACTAAATATTTTTATCACAAACATATTAGATTCAGCGGGTATTTCAAAGGGACCGTAGGAATTCTACGAAACTGTTCGTTAAATTGATGTATATATTTTCCGGCATGGAACGTTGCTTCAATGTTTAGTTTACTTGATATATGTGCTTTCGATGAAGATCAGTGCTTAATCGTGCTCGTGTGATGCACGTAGTAAAATCTGTACCTACAGTCAACAATATTATGTGTTGCTCTAGATATCTCCCTAACAGATGTACGAACCCGATATTTCGAAACTACAATGTACTTTCAATAGATGTTTAATGCTAAATATCTCAGCACGGGAGCACGTGCACGCTATACTATTCCACTTCTAATGTGAAGTGATTTCGATAAATCTTATGATAAATTAGTGTTGATGTTCACTGTAAGCATTTAATTGGACCTGCGAGAAGTAAAACGTTTCAGTTATATAGACCAAAATAAGACATGCACAAAAAGTGTCAAATAACAATAGTATTCATTACATACCAGTATATTTGATGTTTGAACTGTGTAATGTTAATTATATGTACTAAAAATAGCCTGTACAAGGTTGTAAAATAAACGTACTAAATGGGCTCTACGAAAAATCAATAGTGTAAATTAAATGTTCAAACGGCAATTGACTAAAAGGGCATGAAAACAATGCGTTATTAACAGTATACTAGTACACTTAATAGGGCCTGCGAAAAGAATATCGGATCTTTTGGTTACTATTTACAAAAAAAGTGTACTATCTAAGTCATCTGCAATAAATAGGCCTGTTAGTAATATGGACTTAAAAAAAAACCTACGAAAGGTGTAAATTGTAAAGACTGTGCATGAAATTTCAACATCATTTATTAGAATATAACGTAAATAGGGCCTGCACAAATTACACGTATAAATAATTTGTACTAAAAGATGTCTGTGTAAAGATATTAGTTGTCATGTCCGAGAAAATAAAGTACAGTAATTCGAAACCGTATATGCACCATTTCTATTTTGGTGATATTACTGGAATGTTCTCGTTTGTCAAATTCTGGATTAAATATCTGTAGTGAATCTGAAAACTAGGTTGAATTCTCGATGGGATACGCATATCTGACACACATGTTTATTTTTCTTCTCTGGATTATATTATTTATTTATCCCCGGAGGCACGTTAAGTTTCCTGTTTCAAAATTAATTCGCTGGAAATGATAAAGATGCTTTGAAATTCAAGTCAGATAAACAAATATTAATGATAAACTAGATATTTTAACAATCATATTGTGTTGCTACAAGTTGTTGAATATGTTTCGGTAGAAGCAGCATTAACAACAAAGGCTTTAAGGCTAATCGTTGTAGCAGCATCAGCAGGAACAGCAGAGACAGCAGCAGCAGCAGTCTTAGTAGTAGTAGTATTAGAAGTAGAAGTAGTAGTAGTAGTAGAAGTAGTAGTAGTAGTAGTAGTAGTAGTAGTAGTATTAGTAGTTGTAGTAGTAGTAGTAGTAGAAGAAGTAGTAGTAGTAGTAGTAATAGTAGTAATAGTAGTAGTAGTAGTAGTAGTAGTAGTAGTAGTAGTAGTAGTAGTAGTAGTAGTAGTAGTAGTAGAAGTAGTAGTAGTGGTGGTGGTAGTTGTGGTAGTGCTGGTGGTGGTAGTGGTAGTGGTGGTGGCGATTGTGTAGGAAGTGGAAGTGGTGGTGGCGGTAGTTGTGGTAGAGGTAGTTGTGATGGTAGTTGTATTAATGGTAGTATATGATGTTGTTGCTGTAAATGTTGCTGTTATTGATTTTTATATTCTTTTTTAATGATATTTCTTTTAACAGCTGTTGTTGTTGCTTCTGCTGATTCAACTTCTGTTCGTATAACTGGCTTTCTAGATGACAGCACTCCCAATATTGCACATTGTCTTTCCATTATTATTCACATGACGCCACCGTCTGCAATACACACCTCGTACAGAAAATGCCTATATATTTGTGACGGTGCAAAATCACGTGAAACACACCCTTTACTTTGAAATGTAGATGATCAGCCTCTTCTCGCCGTCCTTGGTCGCCGTAAGCACTTATAGCCGTCGCAGACGACCTTGAGAAGTGATGGACATTGGCGTGTCCACTAAGTATGCGTGAATGACGGCTGCTCCATAAATTCGCGGAATCGCAAATCTTAAGTATTGTGTGCATTGTTTTGTCTTCTGAGGTTAAAGCAATGGAGCAATGGAGCAATGGAGCGAATGTATGAAACAGACTTTTAACAAATATAGACCAGCACACAGGAGATGTGGTGGGTTGCATTAATATTGGCAATGCTGTGTTCCAGTTTCCCTTTTGAGGTTTATGCATGACCTTCAAACAGCCTTCGTACAAATATAGACCGGCATACATAAGATTGTCGTTAATATTGACAAAAACGTGTGCTTCTTTCTTTTTTAAGGTTTAAGCATGACATTGCCCTTTCTTTTGCGTTAACATTAACTCTTATAGGTTAATCATTTTTGTAACGTATTGTGAAGTTAAAGCATAGTAAATTCATTTTTTGACACGTATATGGAGACCTCTTAGTCTTTTACTATTAAGCATGACATTAAAGACAGGGTTTTGGTTCTTCCAGGTTGTCTTTGCATGATGATAATAATATACCTGAACGCGCGAGAAAAAATTGGAAGTTGTTATAATGATTGTGAAATTCTAAACATATCAATATACCATCATCAATATAATATATAGGCCTGTCCTTTTTATTTATGTTATTAAAATACGAAATGTTTATTTGCACTTTTCTCATAGTCATCGTTTGACTGTGAAATCTAGCATATATATCGTGTATCTGTGTAATCTTACATGTTTATTGAATAAGGTTATTATTATTATCATTTGGGCAGTAAAGTAACTTAGATATTATTCGCAAATACATCGTTAAAGATTCGGGAAAGAGTTTGTTTGCGCTTGATTTATCTCTAAGCGATAGCGATTTGGTTGCAAATAAATTCCCAAGACCCTATTCTTAAACTCTTAAAACATAACAAGTGCCAAAGAATTAAGATTAATAACTGAAACAGATAACTCGATATCTTGAAAAACAAATCCGTTATATTTTGCTAGAGCTTTTTAATCTTATAAATGCAAGGAATAGAGATTACCGCATTGCATTTTTAATAAAGTTTAATACATTTCTAGAAATAATATTTTACTAAATCTTCTCTTCACTATACGAACATACGCTCTTTTGTTTTAAACATACATAATACAAATACATAAACTCATTTCTTATAGCATGTCAACGTCTGAAATATTGTGGGGAAATATAGTTTACCACACTTCATGGGGAATGGAAGGAATATAATACCGTTGGAACGTTTGCAAATTCTTTTAAATAACTGAAACTAGTTCTGAGAGACTGACTTATTCACCAAAATATATTTTAGAGAAAACGTTGGAGTAAAATATAAATTGCGTTGCAGGACTTTGTAAAACTTATACTCAACATGGTAAAGGTTTAGTCGTCGCTGATGAAAATAATTTTAGCATGCTTTACTCAAAACGCCTTAGCACATAAACTTACGTCTGTTTGTTCTGTGGCCTGTTCTGCATTTTTACGCAAATTTGGTTTGAACGAAATTTCATAACAATAAGAAAGCGGTCAATCGAATACCGACATAGTCACGAACTGAATGCAAAGTGAAGCCAGTGAGTTTTCGCGAGACTGGAAATTCTGGATGGGAATGAAAATTTACAGGGAGATTTTTCGTCTCCATACATTTAAAATTCTTGCAGGCGTAGTATTTATAAATCAGACTCGTCAAATCAACTTATCGATGCCAAATATTTATTACCGCTACTCATCATCGAAATCATAACCTATACATAAATTCATATACCGTTAAGAAATTTAACATTTTAGTCCCCATATGTGATATCGCTTCAAGTGAAACATAAGTAAATCAATTTTCATAATGCATGAACAAGTAATATTTGTATCAATGATCTATATGTTTACAACACATGATATTTGTTTCTTGGAAACGCTGCGATTAACTATACTCTTTAAAGAGTTAAGGACATTATGTTCATACATTTGAGTTTTTTCTCATAGATGGAAATCTGTATCTGTATATACTTTACTAACATAAGTATAAATACCTCATTGTTATAAAAATAAGATATACGTATATTAGAGCTTCATGACCTTTCTATCTTCGCAATTGGATATTAAGAAAACATGAATTATTCCCAACAATATCATTTAACGACAATCCAATAATATGTTGTAACCGCTCATTGGAGGAAATCAATTTCTGGAACTTTTCTTAATAGCATGTTTGGTAATTTTATCAACCGGCAATAATCTACTATACGAAATATTCGGTCGCCATGAAGCGAGTATAAATCAAATATAAACTGACGTTAATGGACAGATGAATGGAGCGAGATTGAACTAGCCAATTTGATCGAGACGTTGTGAACAAACAAGAGGCAATATCTCCAAGACTTCTGGCTTCTGTTTCGTAAACGTTTAACTGATATATGGATGCACTAGTACTTTGGTTTACATAAATTTGATGTTAGATGTAGTTAGATTCTAGCGCAAACAAATCTAAAACATGTCTTGCTTTCCGAAAGGAAATATACCGAACAGACAAACGCCCGGTTTTATTGGAAACACATTTGTATGAGACGCACGCAAAACGATCAGTTTCCTATACTGATGCAGTTCACTTCGAAATTCATAGGTGGTACAAACAATTCATAGAAAACGTAAGTAATAGTAACGAAACTTACAACGCATTAATCACACAACAGAGTTGCAAACTCATACATCGAATAAGTGAAGGGTCTAAAATAGAGTTCTCTCAAGACCCCAAGGTAACTAAAAGAAGCAAAATGCGCCTTCAATAAACAGAGTATTACTTGCACTTATCTATAATTTTATCCAAAAGCTGTTTTCTTTAAACCCTCAAACTGGTGTTATATTGTCACCCGTAAATATTGCAATATTTGAAAACTCGTTTTTAGCAGCCTTTAATTAAAGCCAATGTAACCAATGAATACGATTAGAACATTCTGAAAGGATGAATCGCGTTTGATCACGTAGTATCGTTCAGTCCCTAGAGGTCAATGACATATTATAAGAAGAACGAAAACAACTTTAAATATAAGACTATCTTATTCAATAGCTAATGGCAACTTAACGCAACCCCTAAAGTAGTCCAAATAGTTTTAAAAAGACTTAACAACACAATTGTATACTGATAAGTGTGGTGAATTAGTTAAGTCCCCTTTTCAACCCTTATCGAAAATGACACAGGAAAATTAAAAAATAAAAACATCAAATAAAACGATCGCTTTGCTAGTAATTAGTTCTTAAGTATTAATCGGATCATTGCAAAATGTCCAAGTACGTCCCATTTCCTGATTGTTTCAACATGAACCTTTTGACGCATTTGTTCAATGATAAAGCTAGAGGAAGTTAATAAAATGGATGAGCATGTATATTTACACACGATGTTGAATATAAAACACGATTTGAATTTGTAAACATGTTTTGCGCTTCATGTGTTCGATATTCTGAACGTGTATTATTGACCCCCTCAAGGGATATATGGTGCATTAGTTCCTAATTAATACAAACGCGATACTGCTATACCGATTTAATCGTTCTCGCTGGAAAATTGGACGAAAATGTTTAAGAGTTTGTTGTTAAATTTGTCATGAGGATAAGCATGTGTTACTCTTCATAACAAAAGATAGCTAGAATTTGCAGTTAGTTATAGGTTGAAACAGATAACTAATAAAAAGCAGTCCCGGTTAACAGGTATGCGATATATATATATATATATATATATATATATATATATATATATATATATATATATATATNAGCATATGAAGAATATGGGAATGCTTACACTCCGCTTTCCACCGACATGTATACAGTATATCAGTCGTCGCATGATCCACAGTCGTCGCCGGACTCGATTGAACGGTGTGAGGACATTGTTAATCTTACATTTTATTATTATTGCAGTATATGGCGGAGTATGTATGTAGTTGGACATAATTGTGAAACTGTCTGTGCAATTTATACGATTGATATACTAAGAATTGCTTCGCATTATCTTTACAAAAAGTCACAGCCACATAGGTAAAGCGCACTTGTCTTTTATACACATGATTTTTGTAGTTTAAATGTTTTGGAGTAACACGAAGTTCATTTGTTATTGTAAACGTAGGTTGCTTTTACATATATCATTTATAGAATTATTATATACAACAATATTTTAAACAGCATTAGCATACGATATTGTCTTTCATTCATCAGAGAAAGTAACAATACTTATCTTTTAGCTAAATATAAACAAGGCGAAAATCCGGATGGTGACTAATACAGCTTCCAAAGATATGACAACGCGTTAAAATTTATTATTTGGTTTAATTCAACGATCTCATAAAAAGCCCACATTATTCAAACGTAAACTATTATCCTGACCCAGTTTTTACTCATTTAATTTTCTTTGGTATGAACAGATAAATATATATTTCAATGTGTCTGTTTTTTAATGAAAACAACGATAGTTTACATGTATCGACGATATCCAAACATCTCGTATGCAACCGGAACACTTGGGGAGAGATTAAAAATTAATATCCTATATGAACGAATTAAATCAACGAATTGTGTAAATCTAATTTAAAATTGTCTTACGCATTAACATATCCATCATCTAACAGAACATTGAAAATTGACGGGAATAACCAATGAAAATTCTTGTTGTGATTATTTGAATGGTATATTCAGTACCTATTGGATGCGAATAAAATATTTATTATACTATTTTTGTTCAGTGAATTTTATTTAATAATAAGAACGCTTACAATTGGGCTGCTTTATTTACTTTCACAAAGGAATTCATTTAAAACAGGAGTATGTTTTAACGTTTATTGAATGGATTCTTTACTCAAATGTAAACATGTGAAACCTATTTGAGAGAACTTAGGCGACAAGTATGCATATTTTTAAGAGAACTGTTGAACCTCCGAAAATATTAAGGAATGTTCAAGTTAACAGTATTTTTATATGAAATCCATACTTGTGCATTTATTCAATCCTGAGATAGTGTTGCGTTTTAAGAATTAACATATTCCGAGAAAAGTTATATTTCGTAACAGCAGCGTAAGATTCAAATACTTGTCGTAGTTGTTATCAGATAATGTGTAGCCTATGATGTTTTTCTAGTCAAAGTGATGTTAGAGATATTGAATTAACAAAACTAACAATTCACGCTTGATCATTCTGCATCCGTTCGATTGTTCAGAACGATATCGGTTAATGAAGATGCCTTACAAAGCAGACGATTATTATTCGCAGCGAATGGGAATGTGGCGAGTTGTACGTATAAGTATATTTCAAAGTTTTAATACAATGTCGGTTTCTATTGTATAAAGGCTGTATTGTGCAATTAAATCATACTATAAATGCTATTAATACACTACTATGTCATACTGGAACAGTATACCATACATTGAAGAGGGCTCAGTATATTTCAAAACAAGAATAGTTGATAGATTTCGAGTTGTCAATTAATAACAATTGAGACGTTTAGACTTTTGATAAACATGCTTTGTATCGAGTAATTTGAAAACCGTGTCTCAAAACGACGAATAGTATAGCTGTAACATGGCTTTGTGCTTGTAACACAAGTGGGTTAAAGTTCCAAGTTTTATACAATCATATAATGATGGTCTGAAACATGAATAAGAAACAATGCTTACCACATTACAATGATAATAACAACTTAAATAATTCATAATTCTATGCAATACAATACAATTCAATAAAACACAATTATATAAACATAAAACAATTAACTCGCCAATTCCAATTCTAAACAATTATATATTTAATAGCAATTGGAAAGAGCCATCCACCTCTTGCAAGTTTTTACAAACAGGTGACTTAATGTTAAGTAATAATTTAAAATCATATGGATGACCATCTTACAAAAAAGCATACACGGTTAGTAATTGCACTCATTCATTCATCCCCAAGTATCACCCACACTGAACCTCTCTCACAGTCTTGATTGGATAAGTAGTCATTAAACGATTAGTGTATGAGAATACCCTGTTGCATACCCTTATATGACACATGTCATTCAAAAATGTTTCTTATGTCATATTTGGCTATCGTCACTCCAGAACAGCGTACGTAATCGCTAACTCTGGTATGGGGCTACCATGGCGCATTTTGCTTAAGACCCATTTTTCGCTTGGCATAGCGCATATTAGCTTGATTATTTACAAATACATTTACACGTACGCGAACGTCGGAGAGATTTAAATCCATTTGATTGGTTGTCTTTTCATAGTTGCATACCTATTTTCTATTTCAAATTATGTGACCGTTGTTGTTGCTACACAAAAAACATCATATTTGTTATAAGAACGAAATGTTCCCTCACTGACAATATTGTTTCGATTATTTATTTACTTTAAGGGTATCTGCATTTGGAATTATGTACCAAACACCGTAGGCGTTAAGGTAATTCTACGCGCATTTCGAGTTTGTACAAACTTACCATCGAAAGGTGCTGATTGTAGTTTAATTTTATGTTGTTCGCATCAAATGGGGATTAAAGCCATCCACTAAGTTGTGTTAACACTGCAGAAACTAAACATCTCAGCACGCAATGGTATGTATCATACAAGCAATAAATAAAACAGACATCTGGAATACCATCGCGTCCAAAGTTCAACCGTTTATTTTGACCTTCTAGGATTTAGTGGAATATAAATGGCCTCATCGAAGCAGATAACAACTGGAAACATAATCACAGTAAATCCTTATAAACGCCTTTTGGATATAACAGTAACATTATTGAAAGGGTAGAATCTGCGTTAATTATTAGAGTATTTGCGGTATTTAAAAAAGGCAGTGCCCTTTTTTATGTTGGTTATTTCGAAATGCTTGTCCAAGTAATTTTGTATTATGAACAAGATACCGAAACGTCATTGTCTATTTTAAAAATGTATTTTCCCAAACAGTATTTTAGTGCGATTGTATTTGTTCTAAACGATGCTAAATTTACTGATTTGATTCTAATCGTTTACCCTAAGATTGCAAACAGGTTTTGAGCTCGTGTATATTCGCCTTACCATAGCGTATAATTATGCTTCACGTTTTGAACATATCACCATAAACACAAACATAAACATAAACACAAACATAAACATAAACACAAACCGTTATGGATGTCGGTTTCATACAGGCCACCGTGGATTTGCTTATCATATAATTGAGTTTTGTTTTGAGACAGCTGGACATATTAAAGTGAGTAAAGTGTCGTCTCAGACTAGCCGGTGCAGTCCGCACATGCTAATCGGAGACTACACTTTCTGCTATTATGGAGTGTTTTGTTTAAAGGATGTTTCTTCTAAACTAAAATCCACTCTATGCGGAAATATCGTATCTTATGAGCCTGTGCATTCCACACAGGACGACACTTTACTCACACGAATTAAGCCCCGTTTTCTCAGAGCGAGGCTCTTATGTAATTAAAATGACTTGATTCAACAAATGTTGTGCTCGGTAATGAATTAATAAAAACATGATGTCGATACCGTCTATGAGATTAATACTTTTGAGCAACATTTTTGAAGTATTGATTCGCATAATCTTTACACAAAGTGAAAGCCAACTTTTTTAAAAATGCACTTATCTTCTTTCTTTTTCATATTTTTGTACCTAGCATGTTTTTACAGTAACACGAAGTGCATTTGTTATAGCAAAAGTACGTGGCTTGTACAGGTATTTTTTTTATAAAATCATTACATAAATAATTCAATCATATTTTGAACATCATCATTACATTATTTTTAATTTATTTAAATGAATTACAAAGCCGCAGATTTTTTATCACGCAAGATATTGCTATCATCACAGAACGTCATAATAGTTAGCTTTCAACACAATATAAACAAATTGAAACTCCAGTCGTATCAGAATGAGGTCATTTTCATCTTAACTAGGCCGTCCCTTTTTTAAGTCAGACGACATAGTGTCAGACAATCAGACGCAGGACAAAATCACATGACTAACATATACACCAATTAATAATACTGGGGTCATCGCCATAGAACGGTCAATTCAAGTTTTTAACATAGATACCAACTAGTGTAAAGTAATTAGTCAGTTACATATGATTGATTTGATTAACGGAATCATAAATACATCTTTTTAAACAAACAACTGAAGACCTTACAATCGGGGAGCAAATTACCTCAAATCACGGAAAACGTGTTTTTCATAGAAACGCTTATATATTTGCAACAAATCTATTGTTAAACGTACGTGTTGTGTTTGAAAGAAATATTTGAACAATTTAACTCTAAAAGCAGTATCAGGTGTGAACTTCTTCTTGCTGTTCGCGAGTCTTTTACTACGGTAGGTGACCAGATGCATACACACTACATATAATCAAGCAATTAATAATAAAGTGTCGTGAGCTTTGACAATGACAGCTATGAAAACGTGTTAAAATAAATAAATAAGTTATAATTCAAACACTCGTTTAACGTAAATATACAGCACCCACTACTCAATCGTGAACCATCATCGTAACAAAGTGTTAACTTATTTAATATTCTTGCAAAGAGATAAGAACAAGATATCTTAGATTTGTGTACAGAGGGTGCTTCTGTTTCTTGATGTCTTCATGCTGTTATTTAAATAATACGTAGACGTAAATAAATCAAATACTTGCATGTAAAATAGTGCAGAACAATTTGCTCTCGTACGTGAATCGACCCATACCATCTTTATATCTGATATATAAGCAGATAGAGAGGATTCATTGCAGTAAACCCTCGATAAGTTAGCTGCGAGAAACGATTCCAGATACAGATAATAGTATTGTAAGATTGACCAATACCATCAGCGAAGCACCCCCAGGAGTGGCCAGACATTCCTTAAAATATGTCTTGAAGTGGTGTTAGTTTTTAATGAGATTAAATATTAATTGTATTAAATGCAGTTGATATACGTTTTCATTGTGGAATATAGATCCCATATTTATCATGCACAACGGTGAAAACCTGTTGCGTTCGAAAAACACGAAACAGTATTTATGAACTTTAAAAAAAAAATATTGACAAAGCTTATTTAATTTCATATTTCTAGTTAAGACTATTCTATTTCTTTTTTTCAAAATTTTAATTCTCACGAGTATACAAATTGTGTTCAGTAGCTTGAAAATGTTGCGAAAAAAAGACATTCAATTATTCCGTCTTGACCTTTTTATTTGTCTTTTTGGTGTACATTGTTTCCTTGTTCAAATATGAATTGGCTTAGCCTTGTTCATCTGGCAAAATAATATTATATTATAACCCACTGTTCCGCTTTGACTGACAGCGAACACGGGCATTACTTTCACCGAAACTAAAAGAGCAACTCCACATTATATCACAAACTCTTTATGACTAAGATGTTTTTAACTTAGACATAACATGTATTGCTGCCCTTTCAAAATATTTATACGGATTTATTTTCAAATCAGATGTTTTATATTAAATATTTCATTAAATTGGTTTAAACAAAAAACTAGTAGTCTTTGTTTATAAAATACATAGAACATTAAATGTAAAAAATTAAACGTTTGACGATCTTTTCGGATTCAAATACAACAAAATATATTACGAGCATGTAATTGCGTAATAA
>VMBQ01000172.1:794675-828000 GCA_007657795.1 Dreissena rostriformis
TATATATGTATGATTTATTAAATTCAATCGTAAATCGTTGAATGACCCCAATATCTATTGTGCAAGAGTTAAAGGCATCAGCTTATTTTTTTCATCTCTCAGTAGGACAACTGCTGCATAAAACTTAGGCTACATACGCACGTGGAATTGTGAAATTTAAGTAGTCCACGTTTTAGTTGTCTTACTGGGCGGGTAACCGGACAATGGCATTGATTTAAAAGTATCAGATACACATCATTGATGAACAGCAAACATCGTTGATAACATCAACAGTATTAATAAAAAATGCCATTTTCAAGAAGGTTGATGAGGGCATATGTAAATACTGTATTATTTAGCAATATTTTAGCAATTAGTTAAATATTTGATATATTAACCTCTTATAAGTTCTTCCCTTAAATTGTTTGCGTGGTTCATATATTGTGCTATGTTTTTCAGTCAAATTTGATTTTTTGTGGACATGAGGATTTTATATGTTGTTATCGTTGGTCTTCTGCAATAGTAAGGTTTTAAGAACATTAAAGCTTCTATTGGGCATAAACAATACGTGTTCCTAATAGCAAAAGCCACAATTGCGCAGCTAGTTGTGCTCTGATAAAATAAATTAAAGAAGATACAAAATGCTCTTTTTAATTGTTTGTGGTACAAAATATTCAACACATGTTCATGTACCAATTTCGTGTTAGTGTCAAATGCATAGATATCGTTGCGGGAAATTAAAATGGAATATATGGTGAAACAACAAATTAAAAAGAGTATTGTATATCTTGTTAAATCTATGTAACCAGACCACATCAATGGTATGGTAGTTGTGTAATTACTTTTGTTATTTGAGATTTTATTCATTATTTCATACATTCGTTTTGCTCTTGTGTTAGTTTTCAGATTTGTCTTGAACACATGTTGTACAACTGCCTTTGCTCATTTGCATATAGTTTGGAGATTTACCAATGTTACTTTTCGTAAACTGTTCAAAAATCAATTGTATACCTGTATACTACAGCAAATCTATTTTCATACAATATGTTTATATTTATTTCATGTTATTCTCTTATAGCCCCGTTTTAATTAAACAAATCAAATAATTTAAACCTGTTTAAGTCACCTTTTAAAATGAATGTTTGTTAAACTGTATCTAGGTTTTCATTTTAAAACAATGGAAATTTAAAGCATTGAGTAGAAGAAGTAATTGGTATTGTACACAACTAAGTTAAATATCATTCACCAAGAGAGTTGTTGTTACTAATGCTGTTATTTAAGGGAAATGTCTTCTACAGTGAACAGTTCATTAAGATCGATATGTGTTAGAAATATCGAGGATTACACGATAATTGATGCTTACTTTTCATGTATTTGCAGTGTTTTAAAAAAATGTGTTTCGTGTATATTATTTCTAAGCATCTTTACTCTGTACCATCTTTAATTACCTTTATCTACGTAAAGAATCGAATATTGAGTTATGCTCCATTGGACAAAATATTGCAAAACTAGTTAAATATTATTTAATGATGAAATAACACGATCACGTAATTACGCATAATTTATGCATGTTTAGGTCTTAAAAGTCTATCAACTCTATCGTACTTAAAAAATAACGAGTTCCTGCAGCCCGTGGACACGAATTTAAATAGGTACGTGGATTTCCAATGATTTCTGGCAATTTTGTAATATATAATAGAAGCAAATATATGCATGCGAGAGCTTGTCACCACGCTAACGAATATGTCCATAGTTGTTTTAACAATCATGACGAAACTTGGTTTATCTCGACCATATCTAGACAAAGTTCAAACCTTAAGAAACCTCGTGACCATTATAGAAGCTATATTTTTTACTCAATTTTGCCCACAATTTGATGGAAACTTAATTTTAATAATATCAATTAAGTTCGAATCAGAGTCAAATGAGATAAAATAAAACGAGGTCAAGGAATCTTTGAAAACAACTTGTTACCACTCTAGCAGCATTATTTATGAATTAATCTTTAACATCTTTGAAAAGCCTTGTTGTCCTTAACAGCAACTTTAAATTACCCTTAAGGCTACATTTTTTAACAAATCTTTATTAAACTTGGTCAAATTTGTATATTAACAACATCAATATAAAGAAGTGAAACTCCAGAAGCTGCAGCAGTATTGCAATTCTATCATACACACCTTTGTGGCCGTTTATTTATGGCAAGGAACCAATTGCAAAACGGTACAGTACGGCACAAAACGAAACAACATATACACATAGTAGAATAAAGCTGGGGTCAAGACCATTTTTTATCTCGGTTAATTGAGGTAAAACATAGGGCAACAGTTTAAATCGTAGAAAATACACATTTTAAAGAATGTTATTGCGTATAAATCGAACAATTAATTAATGCTCTGTGTTTTCTTTTCCAAATTGTTCACGTTTTTAATGGAGATAGGGTTTCCAAATGCGACACTACCCCATTTAAATTCTTTGAACTGTGCGAACGAAAATATCAAACTGGAAATGTACCAAAAGGCCAACACATTAAGGACAATTGATTCTGGTTGTCTTAGAAATATTTACACCAATTTATGATATGAAAACAAAAGTTATTTCGTCGATTTAATATAGCGAAAAAAAACAATTTCAAAGTGGCCAATCAGAAAAAAGCGTTGATATATTAAATAGTGTCGAAAATAAACCTTCATATAAAATATTATGCCTGACCGTCGATCAAAATTAAACACGAAGAAAGAGTTGTATAGCTTGCAATAAAACAGATTAATTATCTGTTTTCGACCATCAAAGCAATCAGTAATGCAATAATTATAAATATAATGTTTCGTCGTTTATGTGCGTGTCAGGTTTGCACTTAAAACTTCCATTGTATTAAAAGACCGCCTTACTTTAAACAGCCTAAATGCACTTCTCAATGCTTGACTACTACAACAATGACAACAACATGCAGATTAAACATTTGATAATAATTCTAACACGACTTAAAGAGATCAATCAGAACTCTGATTATTGTCCATTGGATATTAATACATCCCAGTGGAAGAGATCATTTCGCACAATCAGCACTTCATGATCTTCATAGAGCTGGGACATGTTATTCAGACTTAATCAAATAAAACTGTGTTATTGATCAGTTAATTGAATCTCCATGTTGGGTAAATGCGCTTACGCATAAACGAAATTCATAATATCATCGTTGTGTTTACTGCAAAATAACCTATGAATACAAATTGAGTTGATTTTTCTAACGTTCACATAGTAATAAGAAAGTAATCTTCTACACGAGCCGGTCATTAAAGGGTAATCATTCGCACGAGCTGGGCAAAGTTCTATGTTAAAAGAATGAAAAAGTTTATCATGTGCCTGTCATATCCAAAACAGTATTCATAAGAAATGCACTGAAGGTCAAAACGTTACATGTTTTGTATACAGGTATCATTCGAAACATCAATAAGCAACCAGCGTAGCAAGATAAAATGTTAAAATGTACTATCAATCGCAAAGGTGCATGTGTAAAACAATTGTGACGCTTCCAAGAATGTGAGTTGATTAGAGAAATAAATACAACTTGATAATAATCTTAGCTTGATTAATGAGGCGAAGTAGATTCTGGCGAGGTTCGTATATAAATGTAGTTATATAAAGGGTATAATCCAATGAAAGCTATTGTGCGTATCAAACATGATATCAGCGACCATGAATACACGTATCCCACAGGAAATTGCCATCGTTATTGCGCCAAATGCTTCGTATGAGATTAATCGTTGTTAATGACTTAATAGATTAATATATTTCATAAGATGTATAGACGAAACAACGAAAGATAGTTTCGTTGTTGCAATTACATTAACGTAATGTTATTCCGACAGATGGTGTTTTGCTTTTACAAATTGAAGTTTCTAGAAGTAACCGCAACTTAAGTAGCGAATGACAAAACAAGAGGAAGGGCAATACATGTTTAATGGTTCTACTTAGACCCCATTTAATACTTCTCCACCCTCTTGAGTGTACCATTTAGCGCACCTATAAACGCTTCGCTGCCCTCATGAACCTTCTTGATAATGGTATTTTTATTAATACTGTTGATGATATGAACGATGTTTGCTGTCAATCAACGATGTGTATCAGATAAGTTTAAATCAATGCCCTTGTCCGGTTTTCCGTCAAGTAAGACAACTAAAACTAGGATAACTTAAATTTCACAATTCCACGTGCGTACATGTATGTAGCAGATGTTTTATGCAGCAGTTGTCCTACTGAGATATGAAAATATGAGCTGATGCCTTTGACTCTTGCTCAAGAGACCTTGGGGTCGTTCAAAGATATATGTATGCATGCTGTTGGTAAACACACACGAATAAATAATGTCTATATGCCAGCGGATGATAACATATATGTAATGTGTTTGTCACTAACCTTAATATTATGTATCATACATGGCATCATTAAAAGTATTTACAGTTGTTACTGCAATCCGATTACCTTGCTTGAATATATACATTTCATAATAATTATAGAAACCCAAGATCAAAATCTTATGGACAAGTATTATTGTAGTCGAATTATACCATTTTGATTAGTAGCATTGAATCAGTTTGTAAGCAAACCCTTTATCATTCAATTAGCATACTCCCCGTTTTAACTAAATGTTTGCTAAAAAGAGCCTTCTTTTAAACACAAAATACCATAAAAGCGGAAAGTGTCGCTCCTGATGAACCTGTGCGAATTGCACATTCTTATCTGGGACGACACTTTACACACATATATATAGCCCCGTTTTCCCAAAGCAATGTTCATCTGTAGTAAGAATAACTTGCTAAAAGCGCATTCCGTGTTGATTTATTTAATTCTTACATGATGTTGAAAGTGTAAAATGCATAAAACTGATCAATATTTTTTAGTATTATTCACATAATTTTCACACAAAGTAAAAAATACATGATTCTAAAGAAAACGATTTCGGATTTGTTTAAATAAATTTAAAAGCGCTAATTTGTTAACAAGGAAGAAATTTCACATATTATACACGTCACATTCATTATCATTCAGCCAAATATAATCAAAGTAAAACTCCGATTCATCTGAGTTGTATCAGCATGAGATCATTCTTATCAACATTAAACGGCCCTTTATTGAAGGCAATTGACACACAGTCATACAATAAGAAGCAGGAAAAAGTCACATACCTTATACAATCGCCAACATAAAACACTGGGGAAAATAACTGAAATAGTTTTCCTCATAGAAATGGTTATATATTTGCAACAGCCTTGTTGATATACGTATTGTGTTTGAGATTATTTAGAGGGAAACCGGAATGTATAGTTAAAAGCAATGCATGTAAAGTTATACACTGAGCCATACTGAGTGTCTTGTACGAACACTGCGATGATGGTGATGTCATGCATTCCGTCATATGTACCACACAGAATATTGCTACGTAATTGATGTCGGTTTAATGGCTCAATTATGACATAAGACAAACGAATGATTCAGTGTGAGGGAGTTAACAAAATCCACATCACGTGAACCAGTGTGTGACTCGCTTTTGAGTATCTTTATATATGTACACTGATAAATATAGTAAATGGATTACTAATAAAGTGTCGTAAAATAGGCCAACGCGTGAAAAATCGCAATACATGTACTTGCATGTAAAATGGTGCGGAAGAATGAACGTATATACGTAGCCCGCAACCTCTGTTCTAGTTACGCCTTTTTTTGCTCCAACAAACCCAGAATGAAAAAAAGCAAAGTACACACAATAAATGTTTTCTTTATTGTGTTGTTCTTAATACGTACCTTATATAGACATTTACAAAAGTGCAACTAATTAGTCATGTGACTAAGTCTTACTGTTAGTACTAAATTAAGTTTTGTTGTCCCCCGCCATTTAAAAAACAAATAAATTAATTAATAAATCTTGTATATTATATCCCTAAGTATTGGCAACCAATTGTAGTTTCAGTGCATCTACCCTTATCAGCATTGATCAATACACTGGTTAAACAGATTCCAGATACAGATTTAATAAAAATGAGTGGAAGACCCCACGGAGTTGCAAGACATTCCTTTATCTGCGCCTTAAAGTGGTATTTTTTACAATTTTAAGCTATGTTTTTTTAGTTGCAAAACAGTTGTAAAGATTAGTTATCAAAGCAGATGTTTTATATGTTATATTTCATTTATTTGTTTTAACAAAATACTTTTTGACCTTTTACTTATAAAATGTAAGAACATTTGATCTAAAGAGTTAATCGCATAAATCTGTTTTTGTTTGTTTCAAGTACTACAGTTCTAATACACTCCGTACAGACAAATCTGGGACGACATTTTGCGCACATGCATTACACCCCCTTTCCCAGAGCGAGGGTCATTCCAAATGAGAAGTACGAAGTATACGGAATAATTCTACGTGTCTATGGGCTGAAAGGTAAATACACAGACAATACATATTAGGGTCAATATTACTTTTTTATCGTCAACAATATTGGGATTTTGTCTAACAAAATAATGAATGGATTTTCCAGAACGCTATTCCATTCCTAGTGGTAAATTAATGGTCTGTAACAAACAACCGTTGAACAGTTCAGAGTATTAAACATACGGGTTTTCATACTAAAATAAAAGATGTAAGTAAACTGTCATGTTTTGTCTTAAATGATCCAATTCCTCCTATGAAATCCAATATCAAATGAAAATAAATACATGATGGATCTGACGTGAGCTGTTCTTGATATATGTTTTTAAAAAGAGTGTATATGGTTCGTTCAAATATATATTCAAATATATGTATATCATTAATTTATTCATGTGGTATGGTCAAAACGCTCTTTGCACAAACCAATTTCAAGATGTCGAATTTGCACACCATTGCAACAGTCATCTGAGCTTCAAGGTCTTAAAGGCATTTTCAATAAATCTGCATTCCATCAGGTCAAGAAATCTGCAGTTCTAGCGGCATTTAATTGCATCTTTATTACATACGGATCGAGAACATTACCACTTTTTTCAGATGCTAAGAAATTATTCGATAACATAAGCCAACATTATTTTAGTTCCGACGCAACTGCGATAAATGTTGTTCAAGCAACAGAAAATCCCATCATGTTATGCGTTAAGTGGGATTATTCTACTTTAAAATAATCAGTTAACACGACCCATAAGGGCGAAATATAAGCCTAACAAGCCTACGAATTTCATTCCAAACTGCGTATTTATGCCAAACAACGCATCTAGAGTTTGTCATATATTAATTCAATGCAAGTTTCACATCCATCAACACTTGAAATCCCCTGTGTTCAAACGTAATTTTTGTTTTCTCTGTTTTGGTAATTAAAAATAAGGCAAAAGTTAATCTATTCTTTCGATGTATTTCTGTATTTAGGATATGAGTGGCCTAACACATAGAGTATATGTTTGATGGGGTCAGATAATTTTAGAATGTGTCTATCTTTGTCTGGCAATTTATATTAATGTGCAATCTTTCTTTTATTTCTCCTCAATTTGGTTTTAACGATATTGGATTGAAGACACTCTTCAGTTTATCTTGAGGCATATTCCTAATCGTTTTTTTTTACTTTAAGAGGCTCACATGATCCGTTTATAGGACGCTATATCGTCTAGGATATGATTTAAAAACACCAACGAAGCTGTGCTAGACCCAAATTAAGATTTAAAGTAAACGCATACTATAGCATTATGCCTCATACTGAAAGACACAAATTGATATTCACAACTAGTATTACGGTCTCTTCCTGATTTTGCTAGGCGAAGACCTGATTTTGCTTGACGATGACCTGATATTGCCTGACGATGGCCTTATATTGCATGACAATTACCTAACATTCTATGACGATTTAATGTTAAATATTGATAAAGCCAATGAATTAGCAGTTGCGTATAACATTTTGGGACTCATACCGTCTGGACGATTGGCTGGTTTTGCAACTAAATTAGACATAATATCAATTTTGTTTTATTGATATTCATATGCCTAAGATTATGTTTGTTTTTGAAAAAGAGAATTTTTGCAATCCGGTAACCTTTTTGTCCGAAACGTTGACTAGTGTAACGCACTTAGTTTTATGCGCATTAATGTAAGTTTGATATAGTTTTAAAGAGAACTCAGAGCCGACTGAGCCTTTTGTTGTTACGGACATTGAAAAGGCAATTAAACCCCGTTTTACCAGAGCACGACTCATACGTATTAGTTGTTTAACAAGTTGGATAACCGGACAAAGGCATTGATTTAAACTTATCAGATACACATTATTGATTGACAGCAAACATCGTTCATAACATCAACAGTATTAATAAAAATGTCGTTTTCAAGAGGTTTAAGAGGGTGTCGAAGCTTTTATAGGTGTGCTTATGGTAAACTCAAGAAGGTGGTTAATCTTTTATACATGTGCTAAATAGTTACCTCAAGTGGGTGGTGAATCTTTTATACATGTGTTAAATGGTAACCTCAAGAGGGTGGTGAATCTTTTATACATGTGCTAAATGGTAACCTCAAGTGGGTGGTGAATCTTTTATACATGTGCTAAATAGTAACCTCAAGTGGGTGGTGAATCTTTTATACATGTGCTAAATAGTAACCTCAAGTGGGTGGTGAATCTTTTATACATGTGCTAAATAGTAACCTCAAGTGGGTGGTGAATCTTTTATACATGTGCTAAATAGTAACCTCAAGTGGGTGGTGAATCTTTTATACATGTGCTAAATAGTAACNGAGTGGCCTAACACATAGAGTATATGTTTGATGGGGTCAGATACTTTTAGAATGTGTCTATCATTGTCTGGCAATTTATATTAATGTGCAATCTTCCTTTTATTTCTTCTCAATTTGGTTTTAACGATATTGGATTGAAGACACTCTTCAGTTTATCTTGAAGCATCTTCCTAATCGTTTTTTTTACTGTAAGATGCTCACATGATCCGTTTATAGGACGCTATATCGTCTAGGATATGATTTTAAACACCAACGGAGCTGTGCTTGACCCAAATTAAGATTTAAAGTAAACGCATACTATAGCATTATGCATCATACTGAAAGTCACAAATTGATATTCACAACTAGTATTACGGTTTCTTCCTGATTTTGCTAGGCGAAGACCTGATTTTGCTAGGCGAAGACCTGATATTGCCTGACGATGGCCTGATATTGCATGACAATTACCTAACATTGCATGACGATTAAATGTTAGATATTGATATAGCCAATGAATTAGCAGTTGCGTATAACATTTTGGGACTCATACCGTCTGGACGATTGGTTGGTTTTACAACCAAATTAGACATAATATCAATTTTGTTTTGTGATATTCATATGCCTTAGGTTATGTTTGTTTTTGAAAAAGAGAGAGAGAGAGGTAAATCGTGGTGAGATACATCAACAGTTGATAAAGAGCATACGTATTCATGAAACGTATTTGCATTTTCAACGCATTCACACCAATACAACACAATATGACTTAGTTCACTTTAGCTGTAAAACTATTCCGAACTAACATGTATACGCAAAGAACTAATGTCGTTACACGATTCAATGTCTCGGGCATACACAACTTTATTGCAATAATAATATATGTTCTCAAAATCTGACATTTTTAGTTCCAGATGTGTTCAATTCTAATTCATCTCTTGAAATTGGGAACGCCGCCTTGAAATCTAACTTCACATTGTTAGGTGTATTAATAAATCCATCATTCTATAGCGCATTGACACGACATTAATATTCTTACATTTTATCATTACTGTGATTTATGGCGGAGTATATATGAGCCGTGCTCTGTGAAAAGAGGGCTAAATGCATGTGCGTAAAGTGTAGCCCCAGATAAGCATGTGTTTTAAATCCCCTTTTCCCAGATCATTGTTTGTATGTTTTTCTGAAGAAAGAAATATTATTAGAAAAACGCCCTTATCTTTTAAACACACGAGTTTCGTAGATATAATATTTTTGAGTAACATGTCGTTGATTTGAAGTGTATTTGTTATTACACACGTGAATTGCTTTTACCTATATGGTGTATGCCAATTTTTATTTATAAATGGACTTTATATTAAACATATTTACGACCTAAATGTCGATTTGTTGAATTTAAAAGCCGCCAATTTGTTATAACGGAATAAATTTCACCCATCGCAGAACGACACAAATCTTATTTTTCAACCAAATATAAACAATGCTAAACTCCAGTTGCAGCCGCATGCGATCATTCTTATCATTACAAAACAGTCCTATGTTAAGGCGAGTGACATATTGGCATACAATAAGATGCAGGACAAATCACATGCCTTACACAAACACAATTAATAGCACTGGGGTCACCACCTTGGAACAGCCAATGCGGATACTTATTCATAAAATAGATAACAACGTATGTGAAGTAATACAACATTTAATATACATTTATATTCGTTCAACCATGCAACTGATGACATAATTTCCGCAAATCACTGAAAAAGTCTTTCTTATGGAAACTTGTAATTTAACAAACCTATTGATATACGTCAGCGTTGTGTTTGATTGTAATAAACCCTTTTTACACAATACAGAATTGTGGAATAATAACACTCTTGAATCCTTATCAGAAGTGAACTTCTTCTTACCATTCGATAGTATTTTACATGAAGCAATTGATCAGATGCATTTACCATACAATCAACAAAACACAACACTAATTAAACTAAGGCTCACCCCCTGTATCGGGTCTTAATGCTTGTTGAAAGGCATTCCATATAAAAATGAATGTGTTATAATGCTCATCCGATAATTGAACCAACACTGATATCTGTTCCTATACGTATATGTGTGCGCATAACCAATGGTTACATGACGACAATCATTCTAACATATTGTTTATTTATAGCTGTCATTCTTCCGTTAGCACCATAATGCTGCTTATAAATTTACTTTTTTAAACACAAAATAAACCAGCCGGAACAATTTTCGGCGAGATTTGTTTCGCTTCAAAATATGTATGGTAATGTAAGGTTCAACACAGTAACAACAACTTTAGCTTAGTAAAATGAAATGAAGTCTTTTATCATCATCAAATGTTTTAGAAGGCCATGCATTGTATAGTTAATAGCAATCCATGTACACTGTATATTGTGATGGTTCCGTACGCACACAGCTATGCTGGTGGCGTCTTTCTTTCTATCGAATGTACCACACAGAATATTGTTACTTCATTGGCACAGTTTCCCTCTCATGGTGTGGTTTTAATTGCTAAATTTATGACCTTAGACAAACGCATGAAGCAATGTAAGAGCGTTTACAATGTGAATAAATGATGCAAATAATATGAACCAGTATATGACTCGCTATTTAGAATCTTAATGTTTGAGCCTCGCTCTTGGAAAACGAGGCTTAATGCATGTTCAACACTTGTTTAACACACATTTAAACGTGAACCATTTTCATGACACAAAGTTTGCCTATTTAATGTTCTTTGATGAGCACTTTACGTACAGGTTTATATGTTTCATTATGTCTGTATTTAATGGAACACTTGCGAAAAAATGTGATAATTATGTTCATACTGTGGTCTAAAGAATACCCAAACAAAATCCAAAATACTGACATGCAAAATGAAGCGGAACAATTTGCTTTTACAAGAGTCCGCACACTCTGTCGTAGTTTCAACAAACACAGAATGCAAACAATCAACCTACACATTTTATTTTAATGTATTGTGTCGTTCTGATTTAGTTTCTTATAAATACATTTTTTAAAGTACATATATCGGTACCATACGAATAAGTTTTACTTTTATGTGTTTTTTAGGCCTTTTTTATTTGAACCCCCAATACTCATTTTTATCTCAATCTTGTGTAGTATATCCCTACTTACTGGCACATAATTGTGTTGTCAGTGTATCAACCCTTATCAGCGTTGATTAATACACATATACATACAGTGCATTAAACCCTTGCTAAATCAGCTGCGAAAAAAGATTCCAGATAAAAATAATATATTTTACGAAATGTTTGGAACAAAACAATAAAAGGAAGACCCAAAGAGAGGCCGGACTTTCCTTAAACTAGGCTTCATTCTGGGTTATTTTAAATTTGCCGTATTGATTAGAAATAAAATGCATACATTGATATATTTTTAGCATGGCGTTATGTGCATATCACATTAATTACTGAGACTTCTCTATTTGTTCAGAATTAAAAATATCACGAGTATACACATTTTGATCAGTAGCTTGCCAAATGGCCTGAAAAAGAAATAAGGTAACACGTTTTCGATTATTGTTCCTAGACCCTTTTTATCCCCACACTTTTTGAAAAAAAGGTGGGGATATTGTGGTGATCTCCGCCGTCCGTCTGTCCGTCTGTCCGTCCGTCCGTCCTGGCCAATATCTTCTCCTACACTATTAGCACTAGAACATTGAAATTTACACACATGGTAGCTATGAGCATATGTGCGACCCTGCACTATTTGGAATTTTGATCTGACCCCTGGGTCAAAAGTTATGGGGGTTGGGGTGGGGCCGCGTCAGAAATTATCACTCATTTTTTTAGGTTATTTTACATTTACTTCTTTATTTCTACACCGATTCACTTCAAATTGATACTGGACCTCTCTTATGACAATACGGTCAATCTCAACCATGCATGGCCCCATTCCCAACCCTGGGGCGCCCCGCCCACATAGGCCACACCCACCAAAAATTTCCATTTACTATAATTTTTTCATTTCTACACGGATTCACTTCAAATTGATACTGAACTTCTCTTATGACATTAGGGTCAATCTCAACTATGCATGGCCCCATTACCAACCCTGGGGCGCCCCGCCCACATAGACCACACCCACCCAAAATTGCCTTTACTATAATTTCTTCATTTCTACACCGATTCACTTCAAATTGATACTGAACTTCTCTTATGACAATACGGTCAATCTCAACTATGCATGGCCCCATTACCAACCCTGGGGCGCCCTGCCCACATAGGTCACACCCACCCAAAATTGCCTTTACTATAACTTCTTCATTTCTACACCAATTCACTTCTAATTGATACTGAACTTCTCTATGACAATACGGTCAATCTCGACTATGCATGGCCCCATTACCAACCCTGGGGCACACCTAGGTCAAACATTCGGTGTGGGGATACGCGTCGGCCTCTGCCGCGCCATTTCTAGTTAAAGCATGTTTTCTTTCAAATGTATCTGTTTCTTAATTTTTATGTGGGATATTGCTTTGCATTGTTTATTCGGCAAGATAAAACTATATTATTACCTACTTTTCCGCTATGATTGACAGGAAACATGCGCCTTACTTTTATGGGAAATTAAAGAGCATTTCCATATTTAATTACCAAAACTTTATGAGTGAGATGTTTTTACTTAGACATTACCTTGCAAAACCGTTAACAGGATTTATTATCAAATAAGCTGCTCTATATGAAATATTTTATTTAATTATTTTAAACAAAATGATAATATTTGTGTGTTTGCAAAAAAGTAAAACAATTAATAGTTTAGAGTTTAACGCATGATTCTCTTATTGGTAAAGATATTTAAATATGTATGTATATATCTCCGTATATTTTGGTATAAAGTACCAAATATATAATACAAACATGTTATTGGTAATAACCATGTTAATAGTATTGTTGGTTAATAGTATTGTTGAGAACAATCTAATGCAGAAACGATTGACTATGTTACACTGCCAAACGCGTTTCAGCCACGTTACGATAACTGTCATACACTTTTAGTTGTATTGTAGAAAAACGAACGGCCCTCGTATTAAAAACGCCCTACTCTATGCTATAAATTCCAATTTCCGCATTAATTGGATAGGTGTGCTTAAGCAATTTTTACCAATTACGTATTCATTGAAATAAAATCTTTTCAGCATTCAATCGAAATAATTACTTGTATAAACTACGCACTATATAGATGATGATCAATTTATCAATCAATCAAACTTGAAAATATAAAGTTAACCATAGTTTATACTGATTGTTTGTCAAAGAACACACGTCAATAACATATCAGTCGGAATACAAACTATAATATATTTCTTAGGCACGCCTGACGCATGTCATTACTGGCACACACTGCAACATTCTCGTCATAGAATGTTTTTGTATTATGCGCAATTCAAAGGGATATCTTTCATTAATTTATTACTTAATCGAAAATGCATCAAGGTTATATAGGTGTACTTAACTAACACAATACTTCTTGGCTGGGTATATGTCAATTTATACCAAGCAACTTATATTATAGTCTTGTTCGTCAAGTGGATTATGCACCGTTTCAATGTCTAACGTAAAAGAAAAGTTGCTAATGCGAGTTGCATGTCATTTGTTGAAGTCAAACATGTTCTTGAGTATGTTTTAAAAAAAATGCCACCATGTTTATATAAGCAAATCACCAACCATGAACTTGAAACATACACATTATTTATATGAACGGTCAAACAAATAATGTCTTTTAATTGTGTTAGTTATATTCCCAGAGTCATCCAGTTCTAGCTTTTAATGCTGCGCCGTATCATAAAACAAGGTATGTTTTATTATTAATGCGCCACAAGTCATTCATAAAATAATTTATTTTCGCTGTCTTTCAATTTGGAACCAAACAAAAAAATAAGATATATTTATGTTACACGGAAACAAAAGATTTAAAAAGTATTTTGGTTTACCTCAATGAATGTGTTTGACAATCACTTGAGATCAATCTTTACCCATGTGATGTTTTTAGAAATATTACTTGCAAAATGGTTTCTCATGATATTACAATACATTATCATGTCTGAAAAACTAATTTCAAAACCATTAAAACAGCACGTGTTGGCCGGAGAATCTGTTTGTTAGCTGCTACGCCACATAAAGGAGTTATTACACCAATACAACATATTCATTCTAATTCCTTTCAACAAGATATAATTAAATATAACTTCATACAATTACATTGATGACACATTATCAAAATTGCAAACTCTTTATTTAAGTCATTTTAAAGATGTCCTTAAAATCGATAGCAATGGCGTCTATTTTTAAGACGGATTTACAAACAAACGTATTTAGTGCGAATGTATTGGTATTCTTATTATACTATAAAATGATGCTTAATTCACTGCATTTGATCATTATCGTTTTCGATTTTGAAACAAGATTTTAGCCCGTTTATATTCACCGCAACTTCTGTGACCATGCTTACAAAATAATCAGCGTATATTTACGCTTAATTGTGAGGAAGTATTCAATATTAATGATGAAAAAAAGGTTTTAGTTTACTCATGAAGTTGGCAATTGCCTTGAAAGGTTCTGATGTCTCATGAAATTGGCAATACACTTTTTATGTAGAATTGCCCAACGCCGTGGAAAATAGTCTTGAAACGTTTTGTTGTCGGATGATATTTACACGAATCAATAGTATTAAACGACAAAAATCACATGACAAGAAAATTTTATTTTCTCCGTGGAAATAGAGGAAATAACACATTTAAAGTGATTAATTAGAAAAATTGTCCTTTATATCTAAATTGGCTCAAACAAATATTCATGTCATTTGTTATGTACACGCAATCAAATTCAAACACTTAGACAGAGTTTTATAAATTGTTTCAAAACATATTAAATATATGTTAATAATCATCAAAGCATTCAGTAACGCATATATTATATATAATATAATGTTTCTTCTTGTATTCGCCTGGCAGGTTTGCACTTGGAAGTCGCATTAAATTAAAACATTTTCAAATAACCTCCATGAACCGTCAAAAGTTTCACTTCTCGCACAATGACAAGAACACGCAGATTGAACATTATATAATAATTCGAACACGACTAAAAATGATCATGAACACCGAATACCGTATAATTGATGTTATTCTCCCCAGTGGCAGAAATCATAACACTCACTTCAGGATCTTCAAGGGCTGGGGCATTTATTCAGACTTAATTACATAAAACTGTTTTATTGAACAGTTAATTGAATCCCCATGTTGGGTAAATGAGCTTACGCACAAAATGATTCTCAATGTCAGCGTCGATTTTACTCAAAGATCTATCAATAAACATCTATCGATTATTGATTGATAGACATTTGGTTTACTGTATTATATAAATTTCCTACGAATACATAGTGATTCGATATGTCTAACGTACACATGGTTAGTAAAACGTTATCATCCTCACACGCTGGTCAAAGTTCTATGTAATTAGAATGAAATATTTTATCATATGCCTTAAATTGGGTATCCAACAAAGTGTTCATAAGAAAGACACTAAAGGTCAGTCAAAACTATATATGGTTTGTACAGATGTATCAATCAATGATAGCCACCAGCCGAGCTTACATGTAGATAAAATGTTAAATTTTACTATCAAGCGCAAAGCGCACATGTTCAAAAATGTGATACGCTTCCAATAATGTAAGCTGATAATAGAAAGAAATACAACTTGGTAATAATCTTAGCATTAGTAACCAAGTGAAGAAGTTAATGTAGTAAATGTTGTTATATAAACGGCATTATCTACTGAACGCGATTGTGCGTATCAAGCATGATAACAGCAACCATGGCTGAATGTGTACCTGACAGCAAATTGCGACGTACATTCGCGGAATGCTTTGAGAAAGATGCATCGTTATTAATGACTTGATACACATGTAGATAAATAGATTTAATAAGATGTATACAATAAATAATTCAAGATAATTTCGATGGTGCAATTATATTACTGTATTGTTATTCTGACAGATGGTGTTTTGTTTTTACAGCTAGAAGTTTACAGAAATAACCGCAACTTAAGTAGCGAATGACAAAATGGTTGGAAACAACATGATTGATGGTTCCAATTTTATCCCATTTAGCAAACATATTAAAGATTCACCACCCACTTGAGGTTACAATTTAGCACATGTATAAAAGATTCACCAGCCTCTTGAGGTTACCATTTAGCACATGTATAAAAGATTCACCACCCTCTTGAGGTTAACATTTAGCACATGTATAAAAGATTCACCACCATCTTGAGGTTACCATTTAGCACACGTATAAAATATTCACCAACCTCTTGAGGTTACCATTTAGCACACCTACATTTTTCGACACCCTCTTAAACCTCTTGAAAACGACATGTTTATTGATACTGTTGATGTTATGAACGGTGTTTGCTGTCAATCAATAATGTGTATCTGATAAGTTTTAATCAATGCCTTTGTCCGGTTATCGACCTTGTTAAACAACTAATACGTATGAGTCGTGCTCTGGTAAAACGGGGTTTAATTTCCTTTTCAATGTCCGTAACATTCTCTTTAAAACTATATCAAACTTACATTAATGCGCATAAAACTAAGTGCGTTACACTAGTCAACGTTTCGGACAAAAAGGTTACCGGATTGCGAAAATATTCTCATTGCAATATCTGATCTAACAAAATCTAGTTCTCACACGCTGATTTGTTCGGTACAAGATATTTGCCCGATTCAATGAGTCTTATTCATCAATTCATCAATTGAAATTGTGAACGACTTCTTGAAATCTAACTTCAAATAATTAGACTTATACACCCATCCATCATTCTATAGCGCTTTAACGAGACATAAGCAGTCTTCCGTTGTATTATTATTGC
Organism: Dreissena rostriformis; assembly: GCA_007657795.1. Taxonomy (NCBI): domain Eukaryota; kingdom Metazoa; phylum Mollusca; class Bivalvia; order Myida; family Dreissenidae; genus Dreissena; species Dreissena rostriformis. Next base: position 812,268 of record VMBQ01000172.1, read on the forward strand.
GGCATATGAGTATTTATGTAGTATATTAGACAAAGGCATTGATTTAAACTTATCAGATACACATTATTGATTGAAAGCAAATATCGTTCATAACATCAACATTATTAATAAAAATGTCGTTTTCAAGAGGTTAAAGAGGGTGTCGAAGCTTTTATAGGTGTGCTTATGGTAAACTGAAGAAGGTGGTGAATCTTTTATTCATGTGCTAAATGGTAACCTCAAGTGGGTGGTGAATCTTTTATACATGTGCTAAATGGTAACCTCAAGAGGGTGGTGAATCTTTTATACATGTGCTAAATGGTAACCTCAAGTGGNGATAATTTGTTTGTACTCCTTTTTACATTGCAACAATTGAAGTCTATTGTCTTCCGACTTATTACATTAAATTTGTTTAAACAGGGAAACATAGTGCCCGTGTGCAATTTTACATTCCACATAGAACCAATCAGCATGCCTAACAGCGCAACACTGTTCAAATTATGATATACTGGTTATTACATAATCTTTGAAAAATAAAGGATCAGCAACATTACGTTTAACATCAGTGAATTTATTTAACGCACTTTTTATATAGTCACAGCTTGTACAATCTAAATCCTCTACAATTGTGTTAAACATAGGTAAGTTGCTAAAAATACCCGATCTAAATTGGTTACGCAATGAATCGTTCCATTTAAACTTCGTTTTAGTGTATGACAATTGTTCAACCGTTTTATTGTTACAATACAATGTAAACGATAACGGTGTGTGGTCACTGAATTCATTTAAAAAGTGTACTACAAATTCTTAAATAAGTGCGAAATTTCGTTCATGGCAAACCAAATAATCAATTGTAGATAAACCGTTATGAGAAAAGTATGTAGACTGACTAGTATTACCTATTCTGCCATTGACAACACGATAATTAGAGGATTTACATAGATCAAGCAGTTTAATTCCGTGATTATGGTTGCTGTTATCATGTTTGATACGCACAATCGCGTTCAGTAGATAACACCGTTTATATAACAACATTTACTACATAAACTTCTTCACTTTATTACTTATGCTAAGATTATTATCAAGTTGTATTTCTTTCTATTATCAGCTTACATTATTTGAAGCGTAACACATTTTTGGACATGTTCGCTCTGCGCTTGATAGTAAAATTTAACATTTTAACTCGTTATATAAAGTTATAGGGTTAAATTATCAAAAATGATGTTGTATATGTAATTTTTTATTTAATTGTTTTTTAAACACAAAATTATAATAAGTTATGTTTATAAAATAGTTGGAACATTACATGTGAAGAGTTAGACACATACATCTCGATTTGATTTTAAATACAACACAATTGTCATACAAACATTGTATTGGTAATAACCTTGTTAATAGTATTGTGGAGAACATTGTAATGTTACTCTTTTAATGGCGTTTCAGACACGTTGCATAAACCTGTATAGAGGAGTAATTTCTAGACACCTTATTTTGATCCATTATAATTTTTTAGGTTGGCACGCATTGCAATGGCATTTAGGTATAAACGTGTATACGTTTAATCTGAATGTAAGGTGTTTTTTTTTTCAATAAACGCGGGTTAAACTTGTATTTGCATTTTGTACATTGTGTGTTTTTTTGTGTGTATTTTTTGCTCCTGTTAGACGAGTGTATTGTGTTGTGTCATGTGCTTTTGTGCTTTGTCAGACTGTATAGAAATTTACCAATTGCCATCAATTACGGGGCATTTTCTATATACAGATTTATATCATGCTGGTTTCACGATGAAGATCACTGACAATGACATAAATTGTTTTACGTATAAACAATGATTGAATGCGTCTGTGTCAGCAACACATGTGCCTGTTCATTTTGACGCTTGAGGCTCTTACGCACACACGCATATAAAGACATCAAAACACCGGGGATATATATCGTATTTTACATTGGAGCCTTGATCTGGGAAAACCGGGCTTAATGAATGTGCCTCAAGTGTCGTCCCAGATTAGCCTGTGCAGTCTACTTAACGCACATGCACTTAGCCAAAACCAAGGCTCAAGGGAAACCAAGGAGAAGTATGACGTATACGGAATAATTCAACATATTCTGTGGACTAGCATCTGTATACACGGAACATAAATCCCGTAGGCAACAGTACTTTTCATCGTCAAATGTGTTGGATTACATCTAGTAGGCAAACTAAATAAGGAATCTTTCAGAATGGTATAACATTCTTTTATGAAATTTAATTGTCGTTAACTAACATTGGTTGAACAGTTCATGGAAGTTAACATGATGTTGTTTGATACATTAATTCAAGATGTTGAAAATTAAAATTGATGCTTTGTTTTTATTGATCCATCACCTCTTATATAATCATCTTTGTTGAAATTTAACTTATAACAAGACAAACTAAACAAAGGATTTCCTGACCGCTATTCCATTCCTTGTGGAAAATCTGTTATGACCTATGGTTAAGCAGTTCAAAGAAGTAAACATGAGCGTTTTGATACTAAAATAAAAGATGTTGTAAGTGAAATGTCATGTTTGTCTTAAATGATCCAATACCTCTTTTTCTATAATCCAATATCTAATGAAATAAAAACGAACATGAAGGATCTGACGCAAGCTGTTCAAAACATATTTTATTCAAAGCGTTATTAGGTATGTGAGAACGCGAGTCTCGCGAGATAATATATTTATATTCACATATGTGTAAATAATTAATTCATGTATGTGTCATGGTCCAAACGTTCTTTGCGCAAACCAATTTCAAGATGTCGGAAGTGCAGACAATTGCAACGGTCATATGACAGCTTCACGGTGGTAAAGGCATTTCCAATTAGTCAGCATTCGATCGCGACAAGGAATATTTAACTTTGTTGTTCTAGCACCATGTCTTACAACTTCATTACATACGGATCAAGAACATTAAGACTACCTTTGATGCTAGATAGGATTCACCAACATTCATTTAAGTTTAGACGCAACTGAATTCAAAATGTCGCAATTGCACACAATTTCAACGGTTATCGGAGCTTCAAGGTCTTTATTTCATTTTCAATAAGTCTGCGTCCAATCTGGACGACAATAAGTCTGCAGTTCTAGCGACATTTCTTATAACTGCATTACATACGGATCAACAACACTAAGACGGCCTTGGATGTTCGGCTGTTACGTGAAACTATCAACCAACATTCATTTACGTTTAGACGCAACTGTAAAATATGTTGTTCAACACCAACATATCACATTGTTTAATGCATTAAATAAGATTAAACTGCACTAAAATAATTATTTTACACGATCTATATGCGTGAAAAATAAGTTCACATAACAACTTACTATATTTAAGCACTCCAAAGCGTGTATATATGCTAAACAACGCATTTAGTGTATACAATATATTAACATACACGCATTTTATTCAGTCAATTGCCATATTTCACATTTAAGTATGACAACCTCTTTATTAATTACATTTTCTTGTTTTCTGTTGTTCAGTCATATCACCCTATTCAACAGTGAACATATTCTTTACGCGGATCTTTTAACGTTGTAAGCTATATTTTCCAGAGTAATAAATTTTACGCTTTTGAATGCGCTGTCGTATCATAAAGCGAGGCATGATTCATTATAAATGCACCAAAAGCCAATCATAAAATTATTTATTTTCGTTGTCTAACAATTTGGTACAAAATAAACAAATATGCCACATAGACGTTTCATGGAAACAAAAGAAGAAAGAAGTATTTGAGTTAACCTCACTCAATTGCGTTTGATATTCTCTTGGCATCAAACTTCGCTCATGACATTCTTTTTAGAAATGGCAATTGCAAAATGACAACAAAATGAACAAAACAAACCAATCAATTCTACTTCCGGAGTTCGCTTGCTTACAAACTATAAGTTCAATATTATAAGTGGTCCAAAGTTTGAGCGAGTTAAGCGTCGCGGTAAGAGCATACATCTCTTAAGCAGCGGACTCGGGTTTAATCACCACACGCCCTTAAAAGTATCCGACGGTTCAGGAATCGTAATTGACAACGATTATCAAATTACTTACCGAAACGTGATAGTTTATTTGCAAGAAGGTTTTTTTCAAAACAGTATTTTAGTTCCATGTGTTAATATTTGTATTATACTATCAAATGATGCTTCATGATTATGATGGCGATGACGACGACGAAGACGACGGTGGAGGAGGAGGAAATTTTGAGGAGGAGGAGGAGGCTATTTTGTATTGGAGCCTTGCTCTGTGAAAACTGGTCTTAATGCATGTTCGTCCTGTGTCGTCTCATATTAGCCTGTGGGGTCCGCACATCCTAGTCAGGGACGATTCTTTCCGCTTTTATGGAATGTATCGTTTGAAGGAAGTCTCTTCTAAACGAATATATATAGTCTAGGCGGAAAGTGTCGTCCATGATAAGCCTGTGCGGGAACTTCACAGCCTAATATGGGACGACACTTTACGCACATGCAATAAGCCAAAACTAAGGATCATTTAAAAGAGAAGAACGACGTATACGGAATAATTATACGTTTATACCAGCCATACACACGGAACATAGATCCCGGAGAAAACAGTACATAAACTTAAAAATGCATTCCGCAAAACGATATCCATTCATTGAAATTTATTGTCTGTTCCGAACAATGGTTGAATAGTGCAGAGCAATAAACCGGATATGATGCTACTTTAGTACAAGATGATATAAGTAAAATGTCATGTTTTGTCTTTGATGATCCAACACCTCCTATATAATCCAATATCCAATGCAATGAAATGAAATGAAATGAATGAAAGATCTGACGCAAGCTGTTCCTGTCATATTTTATTAAGCAAAGTGTAGGAGGTTTGTTTGTTCGCGATATTATACATTTATATTCAAATATATATGTAAATCATTCATTCATGCGTGTGTCTTGGTCCAAACGTTCTTTGATCAAACCAATTCACGATGTCGCAAAATCAAATCTTTGCAACGGTTATCTGACAGCTTCAATTTCGTAATTGCATTTCCAATTAGTCTGCATTCGATCGGGACAAGACATCTGCAGTTTAAGCGACATTTCATTACAACTTCATTACATTCGGATCAAGAACATTAAGACTTTATTTGATGCAAAGCAATTATTGAAAAGCATTGAACAACATTAATATTGTTTGAGAACGAACTGAAAAACATGTTGTTCAAGCAACAGAAAATAACATGGTTAAATGCGTTTTTTTAATATATATATATATACTGCACGATAATTATCATTTGAATATATGTTCACATGATTAAAAACTGTATTTAATCATTCCAAACTGCCTATAATTGCGAAATAACGCATCTTGTGTATGACATAATGCATGTGCGTAAAGTGTCATCCCAGATTAGCCCGCACAGGCTAATCCGGGACAACACTTTCCGCCTAAACTGGATTTTCGCTAAGCAGAGACATCATTTAAACGAAATAATTTACAAAGGCGGAAATTAACGTCCCTGATTAGCCTGTGCGGACTGCGTCTTCCGTCGCGGAAAAGCATACGCCCCTCAAACAAACAATCCTGATTCAATCCCAATACGCGCTTATAATTTATCGATGATACAGGAATCAAATTTGACATTGATGGTGAACAATTATCCAATAGAATACGGAAACGTCAACGTCTATTATTTAAAAAGGATTTACCAAACACGTATTTAAGTGCAATTGTATTTGAATTATTATTATACTATTTAATTATTCTTAATTGATTGATCAGTAGCGTTTTCCTGAGATTGCAAACAAGTGTATTTAGCTCGTTTATATCCGCCGCAACATGTGTGACGTAGCCGCTTAAAAATGTTGATGTTGGATGACTCCTGTTAAATTTAAAGCTCAAATAGTTTCATGAATCTAATTAACAGTACCGTTAAACTTTCAGTTACAATCGATATTTTTTTATTATTCAATCCTGTGCTACGTTTTATTATCATTTTTAATTATTTCGTTGTGTGTGGCTAAATTTAATTAATCAACGTTGGTTTAAGACTGAATGTGGACGCCATTTTGTTAAGTTGACGTCGCGCGATCCGATTATGAGGGCCGATTATAAATAATCGGCCCTCGCGTGAGGGCCGAATATTTATAAAGACCCCGCAATGGTGATAATGGCATGAAAAACTGTACAAATGTGTGACTATATATAGTAAGGTTTGTATTATATTATACATAACACGGTAAGTTTACCGGTGAAGCATTGCAAGATGGGCAACATGATGTAAAACATATATATATANGATACCGTTTTTTAAGATAATTGACCTTAATTCGAGTACATTCGTCCTTACCGCGCATAATTGGGAATGATGCTAAATATTTTAAGGAATTCATGTTGACTCGTGTTATTAATCGTGTTCATCATAACTTAGGACCACCTATTGGACGGTCATTCGGTTAAACGTAGGCACTATCCATCGAAAGGTTTCTGCAGCCAACATAGTAGCAGATGTTCGTTTGTAAAATAATGTATATTGAAACTGGAAAGATGTATACACCGAATGCAGTGCTTTTCATTATATTATACATAAAACGGGAAGGTTACAGATGAAGAGATACAAGATAGGCAACATGATGTAATGCATATACATATAATACAAACTTAATAGTAAAGGAACACAAATATGTGGATTCTTATGATAATTGATATTATATTATACATCATTTTATATATAGTGCAGAGTATATACATTAACACGTGTAGATCATATAGATACATGTCCAGTAGTATGTAATTATGAAATTGGCTGCTACAAGTGAAGAGTTAACACGTCCTAAAAATAAACAATTACAAACCTAGAGTACAAAGTATTGTCATTATTTGTTAAGTTATAATAGTAATACATGACATGCATATATACTTTGCACATGCAAACAACAGCATAATTTGAATATCTATAGTCATACATTATGATAACATCATGTAATACATTGTTTCTAATTGAAACAAAGTATCAATTTTGTAAACCGTCTCAAAACAGATTATGTACATTTCCTTTAAGATAATAATGTTTGGCGACCTGACCGACTTATTATATAGTTTAATACACAAATACATTACAAGAAAACGTATACTTATACATACACTAACTACATATAAACAAAAAATACAAACCTACTTACAAATATATGGAATCATGGTTCGCAGCGCTTAATTCCCGTGTTGTACTGAAAATTGTAAAAAAAAATCACATACCAGTGATATGAAATTATGAAACTGAATGATAATTATAATGATATTAATTCTGATGATGCTGCTGATGGTGATGATGAATATGATATTGATGATGCTGCTGCTGCTGATTCTGCTTCTGTTGCTGCTGATGATGATAATAATACTGATGCTGATGCTAATGATGATAATGTTACTGCTGTAGATATTGATATTGGTGATACTTTTGCTGCTGATGATGATATTTATACTAATACTGCTGCTGATGCCGCTGCTGATGATGACAATGATGATGATGATTAATATATCATTGACACCGATTCAACCATGCAATATGCATGACGAAATTCCTTGTCATTATGTCATTATGCATTAACATCTTCACCTCCTAGGAGAGTATCTCCGCCAGAACCTGATAACGAGTTGACATATAGCATTAATCATCGAAGTTGTAACAATCTGCGCTATACATTTGTATTAAGTGTTGTTAAAAGCATCATTGAATGAAACCCACGAAGCAGTAAAAGCATTTTCGAATAACGTTTTCGTAAACTACAAGTGCTTAATGGTTAATTGATCTATAGTTTGAAATACAAATTATTATAATATTTATATGCGGAGTCAACAGTTTGTTTGTTGATATCGATTTGTCATTAAGTTTACCTACTTCTTTTGCGTTATGAAAATATAGTATATTTCTTCTTCACTAGCATTTTAATAATTCGTCGAAAGATTGTAAACTGCGTTACGGTTTTTGAAAATTCTTTGATGATAAAGAAAGTGATAAGTCGAAACAAGTTTGGACCATTCTCATTCGAGCCACAGAAAGTTGCTGTCCGTTGCTTGGACCGAGTTGTGTAAAATTCACGCATTCGATGTATCATGATTGGTAAACTGTCCGATAAATAACGATACGGTAAGAAATATTTTAATAATAACATAATCGGACATTTCACTTTGCTTTGAATAAGTTTTGGGATTATTTCATCATTATTAACGCGTAGTTTAATAACGTTAATGGCGTTCATTGTATATAATATTATAAAGATCATCGAGTAACATGTCAGAATGTTGAGGGTTTATTCTCAAGTTTTTTATAATTGTCAAGTTATGTGTTAAACTGAACTTAAATTTGTGTTCAAGTTGATATACAGATAAAGCAATAACACTTTTCCTGACCTGTCTAAAATATTGATATTCATAAAAGTATCGTTTGATTGTCGAACATGTCTGATATGAAGGCCAGATATATAATTGATTTTCCAGAACATCATTCCGTTCGTCATGGAAGTCTTTACTAATCAAGTGTTGGAATGAACTGCGCATAGAAACCATTCCACCACTCGGCATCATGATGTATGGAATGGACATTTTTACAACAGCACGGTATATGCTTTTAAGATGTATTGTCTTGTTAAGTGTGNTATGCAGTTAATGCACATTCGACCGTGAACAAGTTAAGAGTTATATAATTAAACACTCGTATAAATTGTATTAATATTTCAATTTGAGGGAATTTAGATAATAATTTAAATTTATACTTCCATGTATTGTTACATATGCTGGGTCATAAATGAGATCGGCCGCTATTTTAAACCGGTGAAACCCGGTGGAATTTGTCCTATTATCAGTTGCATGCGAAGTTAAAATCGTATTGTTCATATTGTGCGTTATTAAACAGATTAAATAGCTGATACATCTTATTGTTATATTATTCTAGTATTATTTCTGCTAATATTTTTTTGCATTATGTTGTTTTTTCCGTATCAATCTGAACTCCATAGTACTCGTACATCTTGTTCGCTCTTATATTTCAAATATAAAACGCCCGAAATACAAGAAACCATCCGTAACCAATACACTGATGAAATTGTTATGGTCAAAGACTGGTTAAATTTATAAAATGCTGGTATAATAATTATTATATTCCACAAAGAAGCCAACACACATAAAGTTCATGCTAATATATATAGAATGCTAAGTTATTGCCCTGACGTTTTCTATAGGTGAGACTTGTAATAAAATAAAGTCGAGGCTTACCGAGCTGTTTTATTATTCGTGCACATACTGATATATTGCAGACCGATAGGGCAGTTACCTTGTTTTCTGTTTATCATACTGCAATGTCCCCTTTTTTTTAACAAATAATAAAATATAATCGCTACGACGCTGAATTGTAGCGGGAATAAGTATGTTGTAAAACGTCTGACGTGTTCTTACTGACACAATTAGCACTTGCGGTATATATTTGTAAAATAATTTTTCGCAGTGTTTGTTTCTGTTGTGTGTAAAATATATTTTATATTGGCAACACATTGTTTGTTTTTGTTGACTTCGGTTCGTTTTTACCAAACATGATGCCCTGATATTATATTCTGATCAATATGACGTTCCTCTGACATATCTAATTTACCACTATGCGTGCATTCAGACTAAAGCATATGAGGTTTTCTATTTTTGTTCTAAATGTCTGAACACAAGCAGATGCAAGGTCGTTTATATGATGTTTTTTTATGTATTTGATGATGATACAAACAAACCCCTTTGTACTCGGGAGAAAATATCAACCATATCACCCATGTTTAACGAATAATATCTCCAGCCATAAAATAAACAGATGCCGGGCATTCCATCGCGTTCAAAGTTCAATGCCATGACATTTATATGGAACTTCTGTGATTTAGTGGATCGTCTTTAAACCAGAAAACGATTGGGGACGTAATCTCGTTAAATCTCTATATACGCCGAATGTTCAAATATAATACCACTATTCACAGTGCACGTGTTGCGACAAATTGCCATGAACTTGTTTCAACGAAAGTAGGAACTTTTATTTTACGATTATTGGTCTTGGATGGCCATATAACATTGTCCGCAATAAGTCGCAAGCATACGTTTTCGTTCAGACTATGTGTAAATTAAAAGGTGGATACAAGTAGAACCCACAATAAAGTGTCACTTCTTAATAGCAAACCGACCTTAAAAACTATGTGTGTGTTTCTTATTAAGAAGCAATTTTAACAGCCATTTCGACATCAATATAATGATGCATATATATGATACACTGAACAAGCAGAAGAGTCATACTGTCACTTAATAACGAATCGAGGAATGTATTTGACACTGATTTTCTGAAAAGTTGTGTAACCACTGACCGCCATTTTAAAATCCAATGTGTTTATTAAATAATGTTGACAAACATACTATTCTGCTTAGTACGTCTTTAACATAATTGAAGATACGAGTACATTCTTTTTGTAATAAGGTTGCAAAGTAGAAAGCATCCTGATCGGAAAGGATCTCACCTGTGATTGCAGTAGCTTCCGTTAACCGGTATGAGGAAGGAACCACTGCCAGGAGTTCGGTTTATTCGATGAGCGTGACGCAATTCCCAAAGAAAACTGAGGCCATTTCCCTCTTTACATGTCCATCATAAGTCGTGCCTGTAATTTGCTACACCATTTCTGATTACCCCCCCCCCATGTAAAAATAACATATTTTATACATTACCAAGTGGGTGGACTTAATGAGACAAGACATACCTTAATCAAAACACATATGCGATCCCATTCTCGACAGGTACTTGCATAGGGTGAAATAATAATAACGATTCGATCTTGTACATTTGGCTTCCTACGTTTTCCAAGTATAATGTCAGGGAACATGGACATTGTATGCACTAGCAAGTCGTACAGATGGGTGAACTCATAGACAATTCAAGTCAAACTCCAAATACCCATACTTCCACATTATGTCCTGAAATGTGCCATGTGCGAAACGTATGGTATTATAAACAGCATATCTCAGATCCAGTGATTTTCTTGAAATAACAATATGCAAGCGCTTTGTCAAAAGTCCGGTAACGTTCAGATTGCTCCGACATGAAGCTGATATCATATTTATACAAACATTTAATGTATGTATCTAACATATCAATGCACTAAAAGACATGCTATTACATAGAGTTTGAACAGTTTATTGTATTTTCTTTATACCAAGAATATAGTTGGATATATGATCATGAAATAAACAGTGTCATGTGTCTAAACGAACCTCAAATACCGTGACAATTTCATATAGTTATCAATGAAACTAATATTGGAATTTCGAGCAAACAAAAATATGTTATGTTAGCATTTCTATTTTCAAACGTTTATTTTTTTAAATGAATATCTCTAGAATGGTTTATTATCAATAATATTTTGAAAGGTGAGTAATTTTATAAATTTAATCTATTGAATACTAATATTTGAATTCACTTGCTAACAGATAGTCGACATGGACATTTTCTAACGTATTGTCACAAGTTAAGTCATTAACCGACACACTTCCGCCATTTGTTAACAATTGCCTTTAATACTACATAAGTGGCATTTTTTCTTTATACGGGTTCATTGCTGGTATACGCCATCTAACAGTTTCAACTCTTTTAGAGATTTAATCGGGATAGGGCCTATATGTCTTTGATAAACATTAATCATTTTAATAGGATACATATTTAAAATCTTATATCAGTCTACATGTTTAAGTGCGGAATTTTCGGTAATGGAATAAAATTATGGTTGTTTCGGCCATAAGCATTTCTTCTAAAAGAAATATGTTTCTGATGCAGCCGATGAGTTTCTTTTTAATTTGCACACACGATAAATCAGTTTCAATGGCTCACGCATGTTATATTTATAAAATGAAAAAGCTTCTTTTAACCTCTTTTTAACATACAAAACATCCATTCAAATTGCGCTAAAACACTAAACTACTAGTTGTTCACACACACATTCTATAAAACATTGCATATTTTAATCAATCGGACGAAAATTAATGTCATTAAATATTAAAACCCAAACATAAGAAATCGAACAATGCAATATTCTGACCAGAGGCCATTCAATGCAAAATAAAAAAAGGAAAGATAATTGAACGAAATTATGGGATTAACAGCTTTGAAACAACAAGTGACTATATATTTTCGTGCATATTACCATGGTTATATTAGCATTGACACCAGTTATATTGTTATACATAAACCATATTGTAATTACATATATGGTACATTAATTCAGACTTAATTATACCAAAACATGAATATAACATATCATATATATTGCTTTACATTCACGTTTACTTTATTACATAGTATTTCATATATGGTAAATTAAATCAGACTTATTTATACCGATACATGAATTTAACATATCATAGAAATTGCTTTGCATACACGTGGATATTATCACATATTATTACTGTAACATATATGGCACATTCAATCAGACTTAATTATACCTACTTCACATAACATCTATTGACTAAATACATTCATATATTAATATATGAACACAATACACTCAAGCTCGCATACGCAATTAAACTAGATCCAAACTTTCACATTTCACAAAAGCAATCAAACGCACATTATTGCAACGGTTAACTTACAGCTTCAATGTACTAATCGCATTTTCAATTAGTCTGCATTCGATCGGGACAAAAAATCTGCAGTTCTAGCGACATTTCATTGCAACTTCAGTACACACGGATCAAGAACATTAAGACTATCTTCGATGCTAAGCTATTACGTAATAACAATAACCAACATTCATTTAAGATAAGACGCAACTGAAATACATGTTGTTCAAGGAACATAATAGTGTGTAATGCATTTAATAAGATTGAACTGCACTAAAATAGTCAGTTTACAGGACCCATATGAACGAAATAAGAGCTCACATGACAACTTACTACATTTAATCGCTTAAAACTGCGTATTTATGCCTACCAACGCATCTAGTACATACCATATATTAATTAAAAAAAAATACTGGATGTTATTCAATCCAGGACCAATGCATTGTTTCACATCAAAACACGAAAACCCGCTTGTTCACTACGTAATCGGTTTTCCTCTTTTTCGTTCATTTCACATAATGCAATAGTTAAAAACTTAAAATATTCTTTACATGCAACCCTTTTTTAGAATACGAGTGGCCTAACAGATTGGTTTTATGTGTGATGGCGTTAGATTCGTTAAGTGTTTTTCTATCATTGTATGGCAACCTATGTAAGCGTGTGCAATCTACATTTTATTTCTCTTCCATGAGATGATAACGATATTGGATTGACGAAACTCCTCAAGTTAACATGACCCATTTCCATAATCGCTTTTATACTATCCTTTAAGACACCCCCATGACCCTTATATCGGGCGCTATATCGTCTAGGACAGAATAAAAATATACAATCAAAGATGTTTTAACACAAATAAAGATCAAATGTAAACCCGTATTGCATTATGATGATTTATACTAAAATAATTTAAAACAACCATTATTACGGCTTCTTACTGAAAGTACATGACGATGACATGAATACTGTAAACACATTATTATTCGTGGGACCTTAATTTTCGTTGATTTCGTTGATTTTGTTGGTTGTCAAATCCACGAATTTTACACAAACACATCGGAAAATGAAATCTGAAATCCACGAATTTTAATGTCGACGAAAAAGTCTGCTTTTTAACCATGAAATTTCATGTCGACACATATAAACGATTTTACAGTACTTTACTCTTATCCAGCTGTGCATCTTAAACTTGTATCAGAGACGAGTTAAGTTTTTTTTTTCATCCTGCCTCATACATTTATAATCACGTTGCTTTGTTTTGTATCCAACCATTGAGTAATTAAATGGTAATTAATTTAAATCGTGTTCTCTGTTATTGTTATGTTTTCAGAATTTTGTTGTCATGACGCTAATGTTCATTTAAAATTAAATCTTACTTAAACAATTTAGGGCCAAGTATGTGGTAAGAAGTTGCCCCATTGATCATTCAAAGTCGTTAACCCCGGTTGTATGTGTTTTTTGTTTACGTGTTTGTCTTGTATAGTTGTTTTATTTTACCGGATTTATATAGCGCCCTTTTCATACAAGAGTGCACGTTCNCAAATACACACAGAGGATTTTGTTGACATTGGTGAACGAGCGAACATTTCTTCTATAAACACTTTTGAGAAAGTATTTGATCACCCATCTTAAGTAATACATGTTTTTGTCTTTTATTATTGTAAAAGCTAATTTTGCTTTTGCTTTTAATATACTAGACATACCTAATTTTAGAAATAAATTGATCCAATTTATAAGGATGGGAGAGTCCACTAGGCATAAATGGGCTGAATTAGGTTTACAAATGATTTACAATATGTTAATCATACTTGTAAGCAGTTGGAGACATGTTTTATTAGTTTATGCAACATGTAAAGTTCTGAACTTCAGCTTGGATATGGCACGTTTGTTTTGTGGCAAACGAAGGTGCGCTTGCAAAAGTAACTAAGATATGTTTTGATTTGTCAATAAAGTATACATCATAGAAATTTGTGACTTCAATGTTAAGGGTTTTTCATTTTCTTTCTGCCTTTTTAATTCTGTAAAAATCGACTTATGGCAAGAGATTGATGTTTGTGATTTTTCGAGGGGAGATAAAAACACTTTTTTGCTTATATTTACTTTATTCCACGTTTTTCTTCTTATTTACTATCATTAATGAGTATATCATGCATTTATCCTTACACTCATACCAAATCTGTATTGCTTGATCAATATTAAAATAATGTACATTTCTTATTCTATAGCACGTCTCTTTTTCATGGACCTGTTTGTATGAAATGTTATATATAATGTACTTGATTTTTTCAATTGTCACGTTTTATCTCTCCGTATCCAATGTTTAATACAACACAAGACGTTCAAGAGCTGTCAGATGCTATAAAGCGAAATATGAGATGGCATTATGCTGTAAACACCGAAGCTCATTCAATGTACACTAAGGCAATTTAAAAACGAACGATTAGCTTTTCTCTTAAAGGAAGTAAATTTTAACAAGACAACATAATCAGTTTTTTTCGTTTACAAATTTGAAAGGAAATTAAAAATAGTGGATAATTTAAAAGCACTGGATGACATTGAATTTATGATATGAGAACAATCAATATTTAAGCTAGTTATAAAGTTTTAGATATGGTGTTTCTTGCGGATATTCTTTTATAATAATAATGCATCTTAGCTCAATTAATACTTTAAACTCCCTTAAATTTGCTGGCAAAATTTCATTTTTATACCTTTTGTGTCACTAACATGGAATAGATGAGAACTAATCAAGCATTTAACTCGAATAGTTGATAAAACGCAGAACGTTTTATACGTGCAAACAATTATAGTGAATATGCGAACACGTGCAGACACATGTTTACTACGTGCAAACATTTATAATGAACAATTGAAAACGTGCAGATATCTGTCAAATACCTTGATGCATGCACACGGACGTGTATAAACATTACCAGGTAGTCCCCACTACCTGGTAATGTTTAAACACGTCCGTGTGCATGCACGACGAGACGCTGTTCACTCACTGTAGATTGCAATTGTTTGCGCATTCTTGGACCGTTAATAAAGTTCATTTCATTTTTGCAGCTATAATTGAAACATGGTAAGTAACTCGGGGTAGTATTAATATTAACCCATTTATGCCTAGCGTCTAGAAAAAAATCCTTGGCAAAC
>VMBQ01000173.1:0-36944 GCA_007657795.1 Dreissena rostriformis
TATAAAGAAATGCTGTTGTCGTATAAAGGAAACGACCGGTTGGAGTGCTGAACCTGTTCACGCATATAAATAACTGTGTCTACATGTATGTGGTCATTGAATTGCATTGTATTATATATATTTACTTTAAGAGTACAATTAAAGCATGGCATTTGTCAATTGGCTACGGGCATATTTTAAAAAACATGGTCTCATAGCTGTAAATGAGTTCATTAATTCAAATGCAAAATACATGTAGCATTCAAAGTTGGTTAATAAATATCCGAATACTTTAAGACGATCCAATGTGTCGGTTTCACTAAACGTGTTTACAATGTCTGATATAAATCAATGCGCATTGTTTGATGTTCGGTAAACCTGTTTGAATAGGGACTAATTGCAATCTATGTGTCAACTTTGACAGAGATCTACTTCTAAAGAGGACTACGACAAGCAAAATGACAGATATAAACTATTCAACGTTATATTGTTCAAATGATTGTCTTCCACTTAAGTCATGTGTATGTAAAATGTTGTATAAATGGTCCTTTATCGTTGAAAAAATAGTTTGCTTGCCTTTTTTATAGAACGTTAGATTTTAACCGTTTAAAAAATATACATCCAACATACAAATTATGCGTTGCAATTAGATTGTAAGGATATGTATACTATACACCATTTCATATAACGTACATGATTGTTCAATTAAACCGATCGTGTGCATATGATTGAACGATTGCTTTTATTCTGTGTAAACATGCAATTAATGCACGGTGCATTTAATTGAATATGTTTACGTTAAAATGTAAAATTTAACTTCATGCAATATGTTGATGCAGTTCAATGACAAGCTTTCACTCATAAGTTAACATGTTTAACGCAATTTACTATTTTCGCTTGACTTTTCCGAAAGTTATATTTTTTGTTATAATATGTACCAATCTTTTGTACCAGTGATCAGCAATGGACCGTCCAATTACTATTCTGTAATCTTCACCACATATAGCCAATTTATTTTTTAAACGGATGCTAATATATTGATAATACACTTCTTCTGTCATATCGATATAAAGGGTATAAATCGTTTGTACTAAATACAACTTGCCTATTAGTTTTGTTGATCGTGAGTATAAAAAACTCGCGGCGAAGTTAATCATTTCCTGATAGTGTTCGATGTGTTTTACTAATAATGTATATTCTAACGATTCCTTTTGAATTATAACGCAACATAAAATGTATATTACACAAATACAATCAAATTAACAGTGTAATGCACGAATCAACCTTGATAATAAAGATATATCGACAGTTATTGGTATAATATTTAAAAAATAATAATACCTCAAATTAAACAGAAAGGTTTTATCTGTATAAACACCTCTTTAAATTGTCATTTGAACTAAATAAATACGCACATGTTGTGAAAATAAATAAATAAAGCTAATACAACTTGCATTCTTTCAACAAATGAATCCGTAAGAACGTTATTGTGGATATTATTTACACTGTGCTTGTATCGAATTGAGAACTTAACGTTACACATCAGAAGCAGACAAAACAAAATACCCGAATTGTACATGTCAACAGTTATGTCAACAAGCCTCCTTTGAAACATAAGAATTACGTTATCTAACCGACAATCGATTTTCATAAACTAACGGCACAATAATCGAACTTATCTATCAATAGTGCTACTATTTACACGGTCGATATATGGTTTAATTAAATAAAAATTTGTTTGTGCAGTGCTTTATATAACGGATTGCGCTTTCTTTAATGTCGCAAAAAGAATGAAAATAAGCAAATTTTAGTTTGAGTAAATATCTTGATGCAATCAGTGCCTGTTTGTGTATAAGGTAAACGATTTTAAACTAGTGTAAAGTGTTTAAATGTGAAAGCGCTAAAAATCGACGCACTTAAAATGCTTGGATAACGTATTGTCTAGATATTTGGACTGACTCATTAAGTACATTTGTGCCTCCAAAAATATGATTATACAGCATACCACAGTGAACTAATTCAGTGAACTATATCTTTCATTTAATGCAATACAAAAACAACTGACTGCTACACAAAGTTCTGCTTTAAACACCTTAAAGTGTTGGATGTCCTTTTGAAAGGTATGTGAATGCTGGTTTATTACTTACATGTCTACCATTTAAAGCATTCAAGTAACCTTACCGTTCTCGGTATCTCACATGTTTGTGATATGCTTAAGTATACATGTAATAGGTGTTTCTCTAAGAATGTGTTGTTTATATAATAGTATATAAGCACCACTGCGATTACAAAGTTTATGTTAATTGTAAACAGCACTTAAAATACTATTTTAAATATATTTTAATATAGCAAGTCACTGATATATTATTTGTTCTAATTAACGGTACAATATCAAACGATATATTTTAAATAACAATACACACGTTTTGTAACGTTCCATTTGACATTTTAGCGATCAAACTACAAATGAATTTCAATCCGTAAAATATTATTTGGTAAATTGCTATCGTTAATGTGACCTGCAAGTAAGTATTACTTGTAATATCACTTTATTTCAATATAATTCATGCTGTATTTGCCATGTATTTAGACTTCAGTCAACTCCTATCCCTTTTCCTTTGCAAGATTAACTGACTGTCCTACGTGCTCATACGCACACCATTAATTTAAAACTGCATTACTTGAATCAGTGATAACGAGAAAATAACCTTTGATATATGTGTCGCGTTCTGAGAAAACTGGGCATAAGCTAATCAGGGACGACATTTTCCGCCAAAATTGGATTTTTGCTAAGCAGAGACATCATTTAAACGCAAAATTCCATAAAAGCGGAAATTGTCGTCCCTGATTAGCCTGTGCGGACTGCACAGGCTAATCCGGGATGACAATTTACGCACAAGCATGATGCCCAGTTTTCTCAGAACAAGACAGATATTGTCATGCTCATTCCCCATACAGTCTGTTTGGTCGAGTTGGGGTTAACAATTTCGAATGGCGGATTGACTGGGCAGTGATCTACTATATGATCTAGTTGAGCCCTTATAAGCCCTTATAATTTGGGAAAGAATACCTCGTATCGTTGTTATGATTACGTTCTACGAAACGAAGAGTACAAGCACAATACGATTGATGTAATCAGTGTTTTTCTAAAAGCGTTCTGTTTATATAGTTATTATAACAGTATATAACCATCACTGCGATAACCAAGCGTGTGTTTTTTGTATACAATACAGAAAAATACTATTTTAATATAAGCCACTGAAATATTTGTTTTTCTTATTTCCAGTGCACTATCAAACGGGGTATATTTTAAGAAAAAATACATAAATTTTATGACGTTTTGTTTAATTTAAAAGCTCATTTGACCTGCAAGTAACTTAAACTAGTAATGTATTTAATGTTTATTTAAACGTATGTCATGATGTATTTGGCATGTATCCAGCCTGTTAGTTAAGCCCACTCCTGTTCCTTTGCAAGATTTACCGACTTCATCTGTTAACTAGTCCTACGTGCACATACGCATGCCATCAACTTACAACTGCATTACTTGAATCGGTGATAAAGAGAGAATAACATTTGATATGATGACATGCTCAATCCACACACAATCTGTGTGGTCGGGTTGGGGTTCACAATTTCGAACGACATATTGACTGACTGACTGTGTAGTGTTCTACCATATGCGCTAATAGAGCCCTTATAATTTGGGAACAAACAGTCCTATCGTGTTTATGATCACGTTCTAAGAAACGAAGAGTACAAGCACAACAAGATGTTTGTATTGCCTTATTATTATGTTAAAGATGTTTATGAAACCGGCTAACCAGCGAGATGTATATTGACAAACGTTTGGACAGGCCATATTAATAGACGGTACAACACTCTTAGTTTTACTTAAACTATTTTTATAAATATCCATTTTTAACGTATATCTTTGTAAATTATAAGTTTATTTGCAAATCAAGGCTATTATTTCATAGATTTGGCATTGTTATTGCAAGCCTTAATTACACATACGATACGGGACAAAACCAATTTGATTGCTACACAGAATGTCTGTTCAAACAGTCCAAATGGTAATATTTATGAAAAAATGCACGTGTTTTCCATGAACAAGTCATTAGGCACTTGGATTTTATTTTTGTTGCATATCCGTACCTGTTGTTTGTACTTTTATTGTGTATGAGTGGGTGTGAAATTGAGATTTGCTGTGCATGTGGTTTGGGTATATATTTGTATTATGATACCTTCTTATACGCCAAATATTCAGAATTCCTAGATTTCGTGCTGACACAGAAAAATCAACAACTACACTTGAAAGTCAATTTTAATAAAGGGACGTAAATATATAAAGCCTATGTAGCAGCATCCAACTGGTTATAATGTTCGATTTCTTACGATTGCCATATCGCGTTCCGACCAAAATATATTAATCATTGTTGCGGGCTATATATATATATATATATATATATAAACTTGATAATGATGTCCTGAGACTTTGAACTTGATTGCGACCAGGAACCTAAAAGAGTAATGCATTATTTTAATTATGGGCCTACTGCACATACCATAAAAGGGTCCACATGACACTTTCCCTCAATAAAATAGAGCAGATGTGTTNATATATGTAGGAGCAAATTGACCCATAATTCCCAAATGGCGTCTCAGCTGTCAGCAACGAATTTTCATCATCTTTTATCCATTCATACAAACGGCTCTATCGGAGGACTATGGTAACACAGAAGATAATCATCAATTTGTACGGCGGTTTTGTCTTGATAAAGAAAGAACACATATATTTCAGCTAAATGTATACCGTCCAGAAACAACACTATTATTTAGAATATAAACGCACTTTGGAACGTAGAAATTAATTACAATATAATTTAACAATGGTAAATACGTATTGAATTTCTTACACAAGTCGCCTATTCTACCAAATCACTGTTTTAATAACGATTAAGTCGAGTGATTATTTATATGAATATTATGTATTTACATACGATCAAACCCAACTACTAATACTACTATTACTACTTCTACAACTACTACTGTGCTGCTGCTGTTGTTGCTGCTATTGCTGCAACTATCACAACCGTTTCCATCACTCCACATAAAAATAAATACGTCATTCCACATTTATTAAAATAAAATAACTTTGTTATTGTTTTACCATGTTTAAGTGTGTTTTTGTTTTCAGATCTTTCTAGTTGCTGTCTACTAAATGTATACACTCATCCTTATTCCTCATATATCCTCATGGTTTCGTTAATTATATCAATTTAATACGTACTTGCATTGCGGTGTTTAAGTTATACACCACTAGTGGAATATGAATTATGTCATATTTTGAACAACCTCAGATAACGTCCAAATTCTGCATTTGCACTGTCAGAAACGGCTTCTTCCATCAGCACGTTCTAGAGGGTTCATTGTGGTCAATGCGTTAATTCAGGCAATCGGATGCTGTATAAAGACGTGCACATGCTTATTTAGATGATTAGATAATTTTTTATTGGGTTTTAACGGTCTTCGAAAATTAGGATGCCATTATATTGTTTAAAGCATGCCATTTAAATGAGCTTTTTTTTTTAGCAAATTTTGAATTTGTATACTAATTCACTGAAGGAATATGCTACGAATTTATTTCTGGAAGTCATAACTTTTGAAAACCAAACATTTTGTTGGCGCAATATTTTTTCTCGTTAAATGTATTAAGGATCTATGAAAGAAAAACATTTATCAATGAATATTAACGAATATAATTTGCCGTTTACACAACTATTTGTGGCAATCTTAGAACATGAAGACACATTATCTTTCGGAAAACTGTGAATTCAGTAAGTAAAACATTGTATTTGATTATTGTTATTATATTCATTAATTCACGAAAACATTAAGCATACTTAGGTTTGGTTATGCCATATGATCTACTTCAAGTGAAATGATATACAGTTATGGTAACCAAAGACCTTACATATCAAAGTTATTGGGATCACATTTGACATTGTTTCAACACAGTATAAACATCCATCCACTGAAATGCAGAAGTGGACGACTATATACTATCGGTATGGAAGAACGAAAATTAAATATATGTATACTGTTCTATTTATATCATTTTAGTAAGTGGTTTATTATGTATCTCTGTGTTCGTTGAAAGGCAGAAATTGAGGTTTTTGTCATTAATTGCAATGACTTAATGCAAATGACTCTTTGTTTATATAACATATGTGTACTAACCATCAAACGATGGGAGAAAAATATTTGTGACCAAAGTATCCTAAAAAGAAACAACAAAAAGCTGTACATTAATTTTATTCAAGTGAACGTATGACCCGCTAGAAATGTGATACTAGAAAAACACTTGGTGTATAATTGCATTTAATTATGCAATGTTTTAAGATGTCTCCACTTTTAAATAAAAAAAAAACATATCGTTCACTTCTTCTTTGTGTAGTCCTACATGAGTAGTTTTAAATCATGAAGGCCTACCAAAATACTATTAATTTTATGATGAATTTAATTTATTAAAGAATTGACAAGTCCGACACGAACTCAATAAAACTAACCAAATCCAAGTTTTCTACAGTTTTGGTTGTTTATTACGTAGATTAACAACGAAATATATATTCAAGAGAGATATAATTGCATATGAACAATAACGACGCAGAATGTACTCGGACTCAATCTCCTTGGTGCTAGTCTAACGGTAGTCATTAAAAATATTCATCGACACATTTTTTGCATATATTGTTTATACGTCATTGCGACATTGTCCACACACATACTTGCAGTAATGGTGGAACGAGGTATACGAAGAGTTTGGACAATGTGTAGTCGAAACAAATGCCTGACTATTTCTACACAATTGTGCGTATTGCAAACAACATACACTGTCCGATTATAATACGTGTATAATTATATTCTTCAAATGCAGTAGACAAACAACGATGCCCAGTTTTACAACGGACACATTCTTCGTAAGCTGACATGTCCACGAGATGTGTATCTTTGTATTCGTTAAACCTTGGTATTGCTTCAGAGTTTCAAGATCCTCGGATGAGCTCGGTCTGACATGTATAAAACGCTCATTCGGATTTCTGGTACAACGAATAAATGCTATGTTGTACTGATTTCAAGCTGGATATATGAATATAAACATTCCAAATAATCACCTAAACTATAGGTGTCGCCCATTGTTTTAATTATGGAATTGTTTGTTATGCAATATGTCGTTAAACCAGTAGAATACAGTCCACTTTGACAACTTGGACATGTCATTTACTTGAACGCGTTAACAATGTTTAAAGAACATTTTTTCCAGTGTTTGTAGAGTCTCTTACCATATCATATTAAATGCGTGGTCGGATATCATTGCGTCGCGCACAATCTTGGTATTAAGATAGCACAGATCAAAGTATGATGAATAAACCAGATAATTTAAGACACATTCATTAACATTATCTAGGAACTGGTTATAAAAGTATGCAGAGTTATGAACGTTTCCGTTCGTGATGCCATTCATGTCAACCGTTACCGCATCTCATTTGGTATTGCATGTATTGTTAGCATATGGCTTCGTATGGTCAATAATTTCACAAATAGCTTGCAGGATTAAGAAATATAAGGTATTTATTTGAACCAATTATGTCTAAATTTATTTTAATAAATCGATGAAATGGAATTCAGTTCAAGTCCAACAACTATGCAAATTTATTGGTGAACATGAAAGAAATGTTGTTAGTATTGAACATTTACCAATTTGTATTGAAAGTAAGATTTCTCAGTTTAATAATTTCAAGAGATCTCGATTTGCAGGAATTTAAAGATAAACGAGTTAATGTTATCAAAGAGAAATTAAAATTCTATCCCATATTATTTTATTTATGTAATCATTTACTTTAAAGAGTGTGTAAATAGCAGTCCATCCGACCATGTAGGTGTAACCCAGCCAGAACAATTCCCGACCGCCTTGGGGATCGAACCCGGGACCTCCCGGTTCCAAATCAGACAGGCACTCTACCGCGTCGCTATAAAAGCTAGCTCATATAGCAAGGCAGTATAAGTTCTCCTAATACCGAAGCCTGCTACACACATCCCCTCCAATTAAAATTTTTCCACGAATTTCCTACCGCCACGACATCTTTGGGACGTCTGACACAAACGGTGGGTTTTTTACGTTGGGCGCCAATGTAACCCAGCCAAAAATTCCCTGACCGCCATGGGGATCGAACCCGGGACCTCCCGGTTCCAAATCAGACAGACACTCTAAAGCTAGCTCATATAGCAAGGCAGTATAAGTTCTCCTAATACCGAAGCCTGCTGCATACGAAACACGATTTATGCTAAGTTATTTATGCATAAAGACTGAATAAATCAAATTGACACTCGTGTATGAATTGATCAACTCTGAAGAAACACTAGTTGCTGATATAAGAGACATCACAATGGAATATGGGTCAATTTGTGTTGGAATATATACATATAACGTATCACTGAGTTATGGATACAATTAACCATAACTCTCACGCTGGTTATACAAATGTCCTGATGCGGAACGAGTGTACTTTTAGTTTATTTTAATTTAAAAGTAGGACATTATACATAACAATCCATAACACAGAATTCATAAATAGGTAAGTTAATCGGACATCGTTTTCAGTTCAATGCATATTTTGTAATAAAATGTCGCAAAATGACCCATAATCCCCTTTGACACACGCAGTCCATTTGCAAATATTCAGTCTAATGGTAAGAAATAAGTTCGTATATAAATGTACATGTAAGTGTCATCCAGTTGTACGTCTATTATTAGTGAACGTGTTTAAAACCAAAACAGGTAGCGCAAATAAATATAGCGTAGCGGGATTTTCGTGTTGACAGCACACTCTATAAAACATAATTTAATACAAACAATTATACAATGATTATTTAAGAATTTAAAGCCAATTTTGATAATTTGATTCATTGTTAGACATTTGTTAGAACTTGTTGATAATTATCTTAAGTGCATTGTTAGTAGTTACTATAAATAAAAAGTATGATTATCGATGCACACCACTATGCGTTCGACATCCATCTTTCAAACATCTCAGGGTTAGTCTGCTATATGCAGTCGTATAAAACATTAAGGTTGAGAAAATGGAATGTTATCATAACCAGTAGATGTTAAATGAAACACGTGCATCAATTCTTCAATAATGTACATTGTGGCTTTAATTGTGTGCTAACATTTTGGAACAAACTTTTAGGTTAGTACATACACATTTTGCTAGCGCACCCATGTTATGCATTTATTGTTACGACGTGTGTAAATAAATTCAGTGTTGCGTATTTTAGTTGAGACCAACACCAATAACGCAAACAAAAACAGTTAACACTTGCAGACGTGGGTTCGGTAGAAAGTTCGGCGCACCAAAATATATGGATCGGCTTGCACACAAATAGTAGATAATTAACATTCGAAAAGACGACGGAAAAGACATATATGATATTGTTTGTTCCAATATTAAAATAAGTTTTAAAATACTAACTAGTATATTGGTATACTAAAGGGCTTAATTACACCCAGATAATGCGCATATAATGTTCGACAACATTCAAAGCTGATTTCGTACGCCTAAAGGTATAATAAAGCAGTTTTTTTCAATACAACAATGACGTATTTTCTATAATAATCACAATTTACTTATAGTTCTGAAAGTCAATACACGCTTTTATACCTGAACTCCGAATTTACTGATACTATAAGTTTCAAAGCTGTGTTGTATATGGCTATGTTACTGGATGCTTAATCGCTCAATGTATGTTGTCGTTATTTAATACCTTTGTGATCCGAATAAAGGAAACAGTATAAGCACTTTTTAATTAGAGAATTTACCCAGCGAGTTTCAACGTAAAGAATGCAGTGGTTGTATATAGAACACGGTCGTTTGCGATATTAAACCTGTTCTCGCACATGAATCGCCGTGTGGGGTTGGGGTTATCGCAGTTCATAGTAATATATTAATGTGTGATAAGAGTTCGTTTAAAGCATCACATTTGTTAATAAGCCTCAGGAGAATTAGCAAAACGATAGTTTCATACCTTTAAAGAAATACATTAATTGGAATGCAAAATACAAGTACCGTAAAACGATGGTTTTTGTATTCAAACTATATATTAATTACTCGTTCAATATATCAATGATGACTCCAGAAACAGTATCGGTAGAGCAACGCTTGATACCGCGAAGATATTACTGACATAATTCAAATATATAAATATCGTAATAAGATTCAAAATGAGCAAATTAATACATTATTGATGTATTGTTTGCTTCATTGATGGAATAAAATACATACATCAATAAATACATATATAAATACATAAAAAGATAAAGGTATTTTTTTAAATGGTACACAAGTTATACAAACGAGTTAAATATCCGCATACTTTAAATACAATAATCATGTCCGCTTCCCTTACAGTGTTCACTATGTCTGGTATAAACCAATGCGTCTTGCTTGATGTTGTCATCGATAAACGTGTTCAATTAGGGATTGATTGCAATTACATTTCAACTTTCACAGAAAGCTACTTTTAAAAAGTGTCAACGGAAAAGAAAAAGACGGATATGAAATATGCCACTTTTTCATCGGTGAATGATCGAAAATAAGTTCGGAATTCGGTTTGTTGTCAATACGATCACACAAATCGGATTTTAATACTGCTCAAATTAATCATAAACCTCAACTTTAATCATATATGTTTATTGTTTATAAATTGTCCTGCTTGGTTCAAGCAATATTTCGCTTGAATTTACTTAAAGACGGTAGATGTTAACATCAATTGCACTCCTACTAATGTTAATGCGCTCATACATCAAACTTGAAAATAAGACGTCTTAAAAAAAACTTTGAGGGTATGTTAAATATGTACTATTTCATATTATGTGCAGGCCTGTTCATGAAAACCGATTGTGTCAATAATATTTAACGATTAAATTAATTATGTGTTAAAAAAACAACAACTATTGCAAACTGCATTCAAGTACCTTTGTGTATGTTAACATGCAAATAATAACTACATGTTACATATTGNATATATAAATATCGTAATAAGATTCAAAATGAGCAAATTAATACATTATTGATGTATTGATTGCTTCATTGATGGAATAAAATACATACATCAATAAATACATATATAAATACATAAAAAGATAAAGGTATTTTTTTAAATGGTACACAAGTTATACAAACGAGTTAAATATCCGCATACTTTAAATACAATAATCATGTCCGCTTCCCTTACAGTGTTCACTATGTCTGGTATAAACCAATGCGTCTTGCTTGATGTTGTCATCGATAAACGTGTTCAATTAGGGATTGATTGCAATTACATTTCAACTTTCACAGAAAGCTACTTTTAAAAAGTGTCAACGGAAAAGAAAAAGACGGATATGAAATATGCCACTTTTTCATCGGTGAATGATCGAAAATAAGTTCGGAATTCGGTTTGTTGTCAATACGATCACACAAATCGGATTTTAATACTGCTCAAATTAATCATAAACCTCAACTTTAATCATATATGTTTATTGTTTATAAATTGTCCTGCTTGGTTCAAGCAATATTTCGCTTGAATTTACTTAAAGACGGTAGATGTTAACATCAATTGCACTCCTACTAATGTTAATGCGCTCATACATCAAACTTGAAAATAAGACGTCTTAAAAAAAACTTTGAGGGTATGTTAAATATGTACTATTTCATATTATGTGCAGGCCTGTTCATGAAAACCGATTGTGTCAATAATATTTAACGATTAAATTAATTATGTGTTAAAAAAACAACAACTATTGCAAACTGCATTCAAGTACCTTTGTGTATGTTAACATGCAAATAATAACTACATGTTACATATTGATGCATTTACATCAAGAACAATGTTGTGCGTTGGCCTTTCAAAGGATATGACCATAGGTTTAATCAGTTTGTTGTTAACTATTTGGGGTGTATGAAATGAAATGCAATTTAACGGGCTATGTCGGCTTCATTGCATCAACATCTAGCAGCTGGTGAATTTATTAGTGACGTTATTAGTATCGTTTTAAATTTTCAATTAACGGTCGTTTTTTGAAAAAAATGCATAAATATTGTTATTTAGCATAACCAGCGGGGTGAATACAATGTTACTTTTTAGGTTCATGGCATATTAAAGGTTTGCATCGATGCGTATATGGAATTTTTTTATGGAAATTGAAGTACGGTAAAGTAAACTTTATTTTCCTCGAATATTCTTGATCGAGACGTTTAACAGAAACCGTCAGCGGAATTTTCAAGTCAATACTTTTATTCAGCGAATGGAACAATACCTGTCAATTACAGGCCGCATTCTACAAGGCGTAATTGCTCCCTTGTCTGTTGTTTAACATGACATAATTGATCTTGCTTCAATTTGAGATTTGATGACCAGAGTATGCTTTCTGGGTCGTCCGTGGCGTAGCTTAATTATTTACTAGTTGTAGGACCAGTCATAAAGCCAAGAAACGCATTTAAATTGTTATCAAAGTCATAGCTTAATTCAATTCTTGACATGTTATTTGATGAAAGATCACGCGGAAGGATGTTAAGAAGATAAAAATAAACATTTACATGAACAATGCTTTACAAATTAAATGAACTTCGTGAGAAATATCTTTTTTTTTTTTTTTGAATTTTTATGCCAATAAAATTATAGGGTTATTAAGGACAATTGATAAAAACATTTGCGTCAATGTTTTAAAGCCACATAAATACTGAAAATCAACGAATATTTCTTAAAGTATTTCGTACAATAAAGTAATTTTCCCGCAACGATATCTATTCATACGACACACGAAAACTAGTATGGTTCACGAACATTTTTATTTCCCTCAACGATATCTATTCATACGAAGCACGAAGACTAGCTTGGTACATGAACATGTGTTGAATATATTATGCCACAAACAAGAAAAAAGAGCATTTTGTATCTTGTTAAATGTTACCAGACCACGTATAGTGTTTAAATTTTGGCGATTGACATAAGGAGCACTGATTTCTTATGGGTTAACTTTATTTTGAAAAATAGTTAACGAAATTGTCGTTGATTTTGAGAATTAATGGGGCTTTAAGTGTTTATACTTAAAAAGCATATTCGGTCCATCTGCTTAAGGGATTACGCCGTCTCGCTCGCCAAATGTGAATTATCTGTGTATGTTGGTTCGAATGCTTGTTACTGTGTGTTTATTAGAAGTAGATGATAAATCGTAGGCAACAACTATTCAACTATACCGTCCTTGAATAATCACGTATGGATTTACTGTGTTGTACCGCTTGTTATGTTTCGTGGAATAACGCGCTTCAAGAACGAATGTTTGGCTGTAACTAAAGGGGATGCTACGATGATTTTGCATTTAAAACACTCACTAAAAGGTAATATCAACATACCACGTTATTTGGAGTGTCTTATTAAAAACCCTTGATTAACATTATTTACTGGAATATAATAAATGCTTTGTACTAACAAATACGTTGTACTGTATGGCTTTTGCTAAAGAACAAACTAATACATATCTAGACCGTAAGACTAACCTAATTCACGACACAACAACATGTAAATACAATTCAGAGCTATGTTGATTAGCATCTCATGTCATGTTCATGTGAAACATTGATCTTTTAGTAATGCATAACACTTATTTTCAAAAAACTAATTTATTTTAACCTAAAATTGTTTACATGAGTGTTACAAAAGCGGTTAAATATTTGATTTTTGTTATATTAATTTATATACATGTAGTTAAGTTCATATTGTAAGTTAAAAAGGTTACGTTCCAAACGTCACACATACATTCATGTAATCTGTTTTGCGGCTCGTTATGTATAATGCCAACTTTAAAACTTGCAAACAAGTGCTCCATGAAATAATAAATCAGCAGTTTGAGATTTATTCCGGATTTTATCAATAAATCAGTGATGGATCATGAGCATAGATTCCGGCACAAATTGAACCGAAATCCCTCCTGTCATGTTGTCGGCAATCAGGGCATCGTCAATGCTGATCCATTCATGTAAGAAAGTCCACTGTAATAATACAGGATGCTGAAGAATATCATCTACGCATAATAAGCAATGATAAGCGTTCGGTTAGGCATTTAAATTACGTCGGATATGGAACACAATTGCATGTATGGCCACTATTTGTAAATCGCTAGACAGTAAGTGTTGTAATCCCGCACACGAAGCCTGTGGAGGTACAATTGTATCAACTTGTCTGTCGGTAGGTAAGTATGTCAATCTACGCATGAAAACCTTATTTCGCCAAAAACTACTAAATATAAATACATTTATCAATAATAGGGTTTATGTCTGAAGGCGCTTGGTGCTAATGGAAAGTATATTTTACTGCATGCTTGGCGCGAAGTCAAGAACTTAATTACTCTAGATGCCTCAAATGCTATCGTTGGAATAGACATGTTTATCCATTTCTTTTTTAATTTTACAAACATTTGTGCGTTGTAGTCTGAACTTGTTCATTTGTTGTGCATACCGGTACACTGAACTAATCTTAAGTTTAAAAAATTATCTGTATATGACCATGTTACCTGGTGCTTGAAACATAATAGCTTAATACTTGTTTTAGTTAATTTACAACTTTGAAATCCGAATAAAGTGAATAGTATAAACAATCTTTAATCAGATTGTCTATTTAGGGCTTTAACTGTCTCAATACCCAGCGATACGTATGTTATAAAGGAATGCTGTTGTCGTATAAAGGAAACGACCATTTGGAGTGCTGAACCTGTTCACGCATATAAATAGCTGTGTCTACATGTATGTGGTTATTGAATTGCATAGTAATATATATATATATATATATAATATAAGAGTACAATTAAAGCATGGCATTTGTAAATTGGCTACGGGCATATTTTAAAAAACATGGTCTCATAGCTGTAAATGAGTTCATTAATTCAAATGCAAAACACATGTAGCATTCAAAGTTGGTTAATAAATATCCGAATACTTTAAGACAATCCAGTGTGTCGGTTTCACTAAACGTGTTTACAATATCTGATATAAATCAATGCGCCTTGTTTGATGTTGTTATCGGTAAACCTGTTCAAATAAGGATTAATTGCAATTTATGTGTCACCTTTGACAGAGATCTACTTCTAAAGAGGACGACAACAAGCAAAATGACAGATATAAACTATTCAACTTTATATTGTTCAAATGATTGACTTCCATCTAAGTCATTTGTATTTTGAATGTTGTATAAATGTCGTTTATCGTTGAAAAAATAGTTTGCTTGCCTTTACTCTAAAACGATAGATTTTAACCTGAATTGCACTCCTGCTAATGTTTCTATAGTGTGATGTTTTCAATCGTTTAAAATCTCATACATCCAACATGCAAATTATACGTCGAAATTATATTGTAAGGATATGTATACTATATAACCTTTCATATAACGTACATGATTGTTCAATCAAATCGATCGTGAACATATGATTAAACGATTATATTTATTCGGTGTAAACAAGCAATTAATACAAGTTGCATTCAATTAGATATGTTTACGTTAAAATGTAAATTTAACTACATGCAATATGTTGATTCAGTTCAATGACAGGGTTTCACTCATAAATTAACATGTTTAACGCAATGTCCTGCTTTCGCTTGAGTTTTCCGAAGTTATCTGTTTTGCTATAATATCTACCAATCGTATGTACCCGTGATCTGCAACGGACCGTCTAATTACTATTTTGTAATCTTCACCACATATAGCCAATTTATTTTTAAAACGGATGTTAATAGATTGATAATACACTGTTTCTGCCATATCGATCTAACGGGTATATATAAATCGTTTATACCAAATACAACTTTCCTTTTAGTTTTGTTTATCGTAGGAATAAAAAAACTATCGGCGATGTTAATCATTTCCTAATAGTGTTCGTTGTGTTTCACTAATAATGTATATTCTAACGATTCCTTTTGAATTATAACGCAACATAAAATTTATATTACACCAATGTAATCATAGTAACTGTGTTATGCACTGTTCAACATTGATAATAATGGTATATCGACTGTTAATGGTATAATATTTAAAAAATAATAATATCTCAAAATGAACAGAAAAGTCTCGTTTGTATAAACACCACTTTAAATTGTCATTCGAACTAAATAAATACGCACATGTTGTGAACGGAAAAAAAATAAAGCTTATACAACTTGCATTTTTTCACCAAATGAATCCGTTAGAACGTTATTGTGGATATTATTTACACTGTGCTTGTGTCGAATTGACTTAACATTACATATCAGAAGCAGACAAAACAAATCCACCCGAATTGTACACGTCAACAGTTATGTCAACAAACCTCCTTTGAAACATAAGAATTACTTTTCACGTTATCTACCGACGATCGATTTTCATAAACTAAGGGCACAATAATCGAACGTGTCTATCAAAAGTACTACTATTTGCACAGCCGATATATGGTTTAATTAAATTAAAATATTGTTTGTTTAATGCTTTATATAACGATTTGCGCTTTCGTTAACGTCGCAAGACGTATGAAAATAAGTCAATTTTAGTTTGAGTAGATATCTTGATGCAATCAGTGCCTGTTTGTGTATAAGGTAAATGATTCAAAACTAGTATAATACAGTGTTTAAATGTGAAAGCGTTAAAAATCGACGCACTTAAAATGCTTGGATAACTTATTGTCTAGATATTAGGACTGACTTAAGTTCATTTGTGCTTCAAAAAATATGTGTATACAGCATACCACAGTGGACTAATTCAGTGAACTATACCTTGTATATAATGCAATAGAAAACAACTGACTGCTAGACAAAGTACTGCTTTAAACACCTTAAAGTGTTGGATGTCCATTTGAAAGGTATGTGAATGCTGGTTTATTACTTAAAAGTCTACCATCTTAAAGCATTTAAGTTACCTTACCGTTCTCGGTATCTCACGTGTTTGTGATATGCCAAAGTGTTATCGTTTATGTGACCTGCAAGTAAATATAACTAGTAATGTCACTTTATTTCAATGTAATTCATGATGTATTTGCCATGTATTCAGACTTCAGTTAACTCGTATCACTTTTCCTTTGCAAGATTAAATGACTGTCCTAAGTGCGCATACGTACATCATGAATTTACAACTGCACTAACTGAATCAGTGATAGAGGTAGAATAACCTTTGATATATTGTTATTCTCAATCTCAAACAATCCTTGTGGTTGGGTTGGGGTTCATAATTTCGAACGACGGATTGACTGGGAAGTGATCTACCATATGAGCTTGTTGAGCCCTTATAATTTGGGAAAAAATACCTCGTATCGTTGCGTTGCTATGATCACTTTCTACAAAACGAAGAGTACAAACACAATACGATTGATGTATTATTGCCCGATTTGTTTTTAAGCAAGTGCATGTAAATTCTGCTGGAATAGTTTGACTCGACATATTGATTTCATGTAATGTTTACTTAACAAATTGCTTCAGGCATCGGTATATTCCATTTTAGATCAACGTTTATGCGTATAGACGAATATTTCACTAAACATGTAACACATATGCACGAAAGTTGTACTTTGGCTGATGAAAACCGATATCGTTGAAGTAATTTAACCAAATCACCCTTTATTTATTTCTTACGCATGTTCGCACTTCAAATGCGTGTGTATTGACACATACACGCTATTAAATTATACGTAAAACGAAAACATTTTAGGAAGAAGTAATTGCCAATGCTTTATTTCGGATTTTATACGCAGTCTTATTCGGACTATGATTAGGTATGTATTTAATGTCCAACTCCAATATAGACATTATGTGTGCATCAATGTTTACCCCACTTTAATCATCGAGTTTATATTACATGTATATTGTATGCGGTACATTGGGATGTAAATGAAGTTTGCCATTTGTATTAAATAAGATATATAATTATCAAAAACTAGCGGCGAAGTTCATCATCTCCTGATTATTTTTCTTGTGTTTATTAATTTCATACATTCTAACGTTATCTAATGAATGATAACGCTTTTATTGAAATTGATATTACACAAATACAATCTTAGTTATCTTGTAATTTACTGTTCAATCTTTATAATAGCGATTCATCGGAAGCTTATGTTATTTTATTTTCAAAATAAAATAATAATATCTGTAATGTTAACACAAAGGTCTTATTTGTATACACATCTACAAATTGTGTCATTTGAATTCAATGAACACACAGATGTGATGAAAAGCTATAAATAAAGCTAATACAACTTGCATTCTTCGTACAAATTTATCTGTAAAAACGGGGTTGCGNTAGTATAGTATAGTATAGTATAGTATAGTATAGTATAGTATAGTATAGTATAGTATAGTATAGTATAGTATAGTATAGTATAGTATAGTATAGTATAGTATAGTATAGTATAGTATAGTATAGTATAGTATAGTATAGTATAGTATAGTATAGTATAGTATAGTATAGTATAGTATAGTATAGTATAGTATAGTATAGTATAGTATAGTATAGTATAGTATAGTATAGTATAGTATAGTATAGTATAGTATAGTATAGTATAGTATAGTATAGTATAGTATAGTATAGTATAGTATAGTATAGTATAGTATAGTATAGTATAGTATAGTATAGTATAGTATAGTATAGTATAGTATAGTATAGTATAGTATAGTATAGTATAGTATAGTATAGTATAGTATAGTATAGTATAGTATAGTATAGTATAGTATAGTATAGTATAGTATAGTATAGTATAGTATAGTATAGTATAGTATAGTATAGTATAGTATAGTATAGTATAGTATAGTATAGTATAGTATAGTATAGTATAGTATAGTATAGTATAGTATAGTATAGTATAGTATAGTATAGTATAGTATAGTATAGTATAGTATAGTATAGTATAGTATAGTATAGTATAGTATAGTATAGTATAGTATAGTATAGTATAGTATAGTATAGTATAGTATAGTATAGTATAGTATAGTATAGTATAGTATAGTATAGTATAGTATAGTATAGTATAGTATAGTATAGTATAGTATAGTATAGTATAGTATAGTATAGTATAGTATAGTATAGTATAGTATAGTATAGTATAGTATAGTATAGTATAGTATAGTATAGTATAGTATAGTATAGTATAGTATAGTATAGTATAGTATAGTATAGTATAGTATAGTATAGTATAGTATAGTATAGTATAGTATAGTATAGTATAGTATAGTATAGTATAGTATAGTATAGTATAGTATAGTATAGTATAGTATAGTATAGTATAGTATAGTATAGTATAGTATAGTATAGTATAGTATAGTATAGTATAGTATAGTATAGTATAGTATAGTATAGTATAGTATAGTATAGTATAGTATAGTATAGTATAGTATAGTATAGTATAGTATAGTATAGTATAGTATAGTATAGTATAGTATAGTATAGTATAGTATAGTATAGTATAGTATAGTATAGTATAGTATAGTATAGTATAGTATAGTATAGTATAGTATAGTATAGTATAGTATAGTATAGTATAGTATAGTATAGTATAGTATAGTATAGTATAGTATAGTATAGTATAGTATAGTATAGTATAGTATAGTATAGTATAGTATAGTATAGTATAGTATAGTATAGTATAGTATAGTATAGTATAGTATAGTATAGTATAGTATAGTATAGTATAGTATAGTATAGTATAGTATAGTATAGTATAGTATAGTATAGTATAGTATAGTATAGTATAGTATAGTATAGTATAGTATAGTATAGTATAGTATAGTATAGTATAGTATAGTATAGTATAGTATAGTATAGTATAGTATAGTATAGTATAGTATAGTATAGTATAGTATAGTATAGTATAGTATAGTATAGTATAGTATAGTATAGTATAGTATAGTATAGTATAGTATAGTATAGTATAGTATAGTATAGTATAGTATAGTATAGTATAGTATAGTATAGTATAGTATAGTATAGTATAGTATAGTATAGTATAGTATAGTATAGTATAGTATAGTATAGTATAGTATAGTATAGTATAGTATAGTATAGTATAGTATAGTATAGTATAGTATAGTATAGTATAGTATAGTATAGTATAGTATAGTATAGTATAGTATAGTATAGTATAGTATAGTATAGTATAGTATAGTATAGTATAGTATAGTATAGTATAGTATAGTATAGTATAGTATAGTATAGTATAGTATAGTATAGTATAGTATAGTATAGTATAGTATAGTATAGTATAGTATAGTATAGTATAGTATAGTATAGTATAGTATAGTATAGTATAGTATAGTATAGTATAGTATAGTATAGTATAGTATAGTATAGTATAGTATAGTATAGTATAGTATAGTATAGTATAGTATAGTATAGTATAGTATAGTATAGTATAGTATAGTATAGTATAGTATAGTATAGTATAGTATAGTATAGTATAGTATAGTATAGTATAGTATAGTATAGTATAGTATAGTATAGTATAGTATAGTATAGTATAGTATAGTATAGTATAGTATAGTATAGTATAGTATAGTATAGTATAGTATAGTATAGTATAGTATAGTATAGTATAGTATAGTATAGTATAGTATAGTATAGTATAGTATAGTATAGTATAGTATAGTATAGTATAGTATAGTATAGTATAGTATAGTATAGTATAGTATAGTATAGTATAGTATAGTATAGTATAGTATAGTATAGTATAGTATAGTATAGTATAGTATAGTATAGTATAGTATAGTATAGTATAGTATAGTATAGTATAGTATAGTATAGTATAGTATAGTATAGTATAGTATAGTATATTATATATATTATATTATATTATATTATATATTAGATTAGATATTATATACTCAAAAGGTAGTCGTTGAGATATAATCGTTACACTGTTAGTAACTGATGGTGTATGGGATATACACCCTCAGTAATGTCATACCATACTCGAGCTTCGCTCTCGTATGGTATGAAATTACTGAGGGTGTTTATCCCATACACCATCAGTTACTAACAGTGTATCTTGAAATACACGAAAATAAAACATATCGTATACGATTGCAGAACTTTATTAAAACGCAATTATTAGATAAACCTAAAGGTCTTCTGAAATACTCATTATGAAAACGAGGGGTATATATTATATTATAATGATCAAGTTGGTTGTGTAGCCTGAACGTTGAACTAAGACTAAATATAGAAATGCATCATTACATTACATTGTAATAAAACAAGGCTATTATTTCACAGATTCAGCCTTTATAATGCAAGACGCCAATGGTTTATACGATACGGGACAAAGTCAATTGGGTTGGATAAGAGTACGTCTGTTCGAACTGTCCAAATGGTAATGATGAAGAGGATGAAAGGCACGTGTTTACCATGAACAAGTCATTAGTCGTCTGGACCACGAGGATTTTATTTTTGTTGCATCTACGGGCCTGTTGTGTGTACTGGAATTGTGTATGAGTGGGTGTGATCACTGATTAATGAATTCAATGTGGCATAACTCTCACGCTGTTGAGACAAATTTGCCGGTGCAGAACGAGTGTGTTTGTATATTATTTTAATTTAAAAGTAGGGCATTATACATAACAATCCATAACACAGAGTACATGAACATGTAAGTTAATCGGATATCTTTTTCAGTTCAATGCATATTTTAAAATAAAATAACGCTAACTGACCCATAATATCTTTTGACACACGCAATCCAATTTCAAAAATACAGTCTCATGGTAAGCAATAATTTCGTATAAAAATATTCATGTAATTGTCACACAGTTGTACGTCTAACATCAGTAAACATGTTTTAAAGCAGAACGGCTAGCGTAAATAAATATAATACCATTGTGTGAGTTTCGTGTTGACAACACATACTATCAAACAATAATACCATCATGCTGTATACAGTTTTTGATTTTACACCGTACAGTTTGGCGTTACTGAAATATGCTATTGTGCGTTTGAATTATTATATGTTTCAAACATGGCTGGCGAGCGTGCCATATTCAGTCGAACATTAAATTGAGGTTTAGGAAAGGGATTTTTTTTTATAATAACGAGTGTATGCTTTATGAAACAATCGCATGATATCTTCAATAATGTACACGGTGGTGTCAATTGTATACACATTTTGGAATAAACGTTAAGGTGAGTACATACACAATTTGCTAGCGCACATATGTTATGCAGTATTGTTACGACGTGTATAATTAGATTCAAGGTTGTGTGTTTAATTGAAACCAACACCAATAACGCGCATACAACAATAGTTTGGTTCAAAGCTTTGTTAATATGACCGTGTTAATGGATGATTAAACGCACAATGCGTGTTTTAGTTATTTAACTCATTTGTTATCCGAATAGAGAAAACAGTTTGAGCACTCTTTAATTAGAGAATGTACCCAGCGAGTATCAACGTAAAGAATGCAGTGGTCGTATGAAGAAAACGCCCGTTTGCGGTAGTTAACCTGTTCACGCATATGCATCGCCATATGTGTTTGTGGTTATCGAAGGTCATAGTAATATACCAACATGTGATAAGTTTACGTTTAAAGCATAACATTTGTTAATTAGCCACAGGAGTATTAGCAACAAGATGGTTTCACAGATTTAAATAAATATATAAATTGGAATGCAAACTACAAGTTCCGTAAACGATTGCTTAATGTATTCGAAACAAATTTGAAAGTTTCGTTCACTATAGTTATGATGAATCCAGAAATAGCATCAGTAGAGAAACACTCGATACCGAGAAAGCATTACTGACATAATGATAATAAATGAAAACCTTAATATGATTCAAAATGAGTAAATCAATGAATTATTGATCTATTAATTGATTTATTGATTGAACAAAAAATCATATATAAATTCATAAATAAATACATAAAAAGGTATTGGCAATACTTTTAAATGGAAAGGTTATAAAAACGAGTTAAATATCCACATACTTTAATACAATTCAGTTTGTCCGCTTCACTTAAAGTGTTAACAATGTCTGGTAAAAATCAATTGGTCTTGTATATTCAAAGGCAAATTTACCAATAATTCCCAAACGACATCGCATCTGTCAACAACGCATGTTCACTACATCTGATCAATTCATGTAAACGACTGTCATTCCAGACGATGTCATCGCAGGTGATTTCGACCACTTTTAATTGTGTAGGGTTTTGGGTGTGCACTTTTTAGTGGGATCAATATTGGATGTCCACAGATGGTCATCGCACGTTATATTCGATGTATAACACTGCGATAATAAACAGTCCGTGAATTGTTAAATAAATGATGATTTTTTATGTCTTTGTTTTTAAAAGAAAAAAAATATTGCTAAGACCAGGAGTAGTTTTCTCAGCCACTGATTGCCCTTTGACAACGAACATCAGTATTCTTTTATGTTACGTTATCTAATGGGATCTACATTATAAAAACACTGTTTGGATAAATGGAACACTGCTTCTATTGCCGAAATTCGTTGTGTATGTCACCCGTTTGTATTTGTTGTTTTGATTTTAGAAACAGAAACTTCGCGATTATAAAACCAATGTCACCAATAGATAATGTTCGGTTTACATTTATTGCATTGATTAATAATGATTGCTAATGCTTAAGACATATCACCTTATTATAAGGTATTTGACCGTTGTTGATTTAGATAAAAACGACTGCGTATGAGCCACATTCCAACTGTAGTATTACATAAACAATTTAATAGCAATGTTTAACTGTAAAATTGGACAAAACACACATAATTAAGGAATATACATGTCATGCATATGGCAGCGTATTGTGAAACTAATACGTGGATTGGTACACGTATTTGGACACAATAACTTGCATATATAGGGTCGGTCTCATAAGTCAGGTAAAGCAACCGTTTCGATAAAACTTGACAAAACGAACGAATCTTATGCCGGTTCCCCAAACACCGTGCTAGAGACATATTCAATACCGTGTATACTTTTCTTTCGTTGTGTTATTCTTACTTATATAACACATCACAAATAGGCAACAAATTAACAAAGTGCAACTTGAGTTGCAATAGATAGAGACTCTTCATATAATAAATACGAGATCACCTTCCAAAGTGTAAGAGTCATCAGATACATTGCGAAGAATACATTGACGTTATTACGGAAATGCTTATCATTTGACGGACATACACTGAACTTGATTGTTTCTGTTGTAGCATCTCGGTAGGTATTACGTCATTGTTAGCAATTGCATCATATGGTTGAATAGTTAACTCATATCCGACATGATTAAGAAAGAAAACATGTGTCAATCAAATAACGTTAACCACTGTTGTTTAAAATCCACATATAAATCGGTATATTTGGATACAGTTTTATCCTCAAAAGAAGGAAACATTAATATGTTATTGTTTTGTTATTTGTTTTGGCGTACATTTGTTTTCTATCCCAAATGATAATCGCAAAATATCTTGCTCAAACGGGATCAAAGCGATCTACTCATTAAGAAGATGATAATGTGTTTACTGGACAGAACTCGTATACAATAAGACTCTATTCAAAGTGCAACTTATGCGAACCCGATTGTCCATTTTTAGAGCGAGTTTTCTTCCTATTTAAAGTTTTTTTCTTTCGAAATTTCAACTCAGCCACTCAGCGCGGGGTTTATATAAAACGTCATTCACACATAAGCGAGATACGTCACATTTTTTTGCCAGGCCACAATCAAGCTGACTACGTAAATAAAATCACCGTTTTGTTTCACACATAAGTACGTACAGCATTATAGACTTCATCACAATTTGGTTGAACGGAGTGACGTTCTCAAAGAGAAACCATGGGAAGGGTCGTCATCTAATGTTGTTAAAACTTGTGACCCAGCCCTTTTGCTTTTTTCTTTACATTTGATGACATCTATTCGTAGTATATCTACTATATGCAGTATGCACCATATGTATATTTGTATGAATGCATGTATGAAAGAAAATGCAATAAAATATTATTAAAGTAAAAAGAAATATAAACTAATGGTTCATCCGTGCGCAATTTAAATAAAATAATAAACATATAAGCCAATCATGCCTTGCATAGCAAAAGCAATATGCAATTTAACTTGCCTTAGAAGCACATATGACCCGAACCGATATCTCCAAAACATCACAACGCAAAAAGAGCCACGTCGGTGCATCTGCTTAATAGATTACGCCGTGTCTCTCCCAAAATGTAAATTCTCTGCAAGGGATTGATAGTATGCTATGGCTGGTATGTTTTATTAAAAGAAGATGATTAATTGTGAGCTTCAACAATTCAATGATTATAACGTCGTTGAATAATCACGTATGGATTTATTGTGTTTCACCGCGTGTTATGTTCGTGGATAATCGCGCTTCAAGAACGAATGTGTGGCTATAGGTGAAGTGGATCCATTTCTGCTTCTGCATTTACAACGGTAAAATTTACCTCACTCAATGAAAGGTAATGTCAACATAACACGTAACATTGTGTGTCAAACATATATCCAAACCGTTAGATTAATCAAATTAACAACACAACACAATGCCAATACAATTCAGATTTGTGTACATTAATATTGCATGGCATGAGCAACATTTATCTTTGAGGGTCCTCGCTTAGTTATGCAAAACACTTATATTTAAAACGTTCTACTTAAACTTTAATTTGATTGAAAGCTGCTACAAAGGCGGTCAAATATTTGCTTTTTTTGTGATATGAAGTTATAGTATTTAGTTCATATTGTAAGTTCACACGGTAACGTTACAAACGTCACAAACATATTGCTGCTATCTGTTTTGTGGCTCGCTATGTATAAAACCTAACGTTTAACCTTGCAAACACGTGCTTCATGAAATAGTTATATCAGCAGTGGGAGATGTATGCCGGATTTTATCAATAAATCAGCAATGCATCATATGCATACATTCCGGCACAAATTGATCCGAAATCCCTCATATCATATTGTCAGCAATCAGTGCCTCCTCGTCATACTGATCCATTAATGCAAGAGCATCCACTGCAAACATATAGGATTTTGGAATATAGCATATGTACATAAAAAGCAGTGATAAGAGTTCGGTAAGGAATTTAAATTACGTCTGATACAAAACACTTATTCATGTATGGCCACTATTCGTATATCGCTAGTGTTATAATCCCGCAAACGAAGCTTGTGCAGATATAATGGAATTACCTTGGCCGTCGTTAGGCTAGTCTTTCAAGCTACGCATGTGTACATTGTCTCGCTTATTAGTTTCGAGGTTTCCTGCCTTTCAAATGAAACTTATAAATACGTTTTAATGAAGCATGAAAATTCAAAACGCACTTGTCGTTGACTATTTTTGTCTGTGTTGTTTTCAAGGTTTCATAAGCTTATGTGCATAATTTCATAATTCATATTAATAATTCATAATAAAGCAAACACTGACGCGTACAGTCATTACATGAATTTGATTGTGACGCCGAACTTTTCTGCCACAGTTCAATATATACATGACTTTGAACTAAACGTTTTCCGTAGTATATGTATTAAACATTATGAAATCTGGATATGAACCTCATAAAACAACCTTGCATTCAATGACCAATGTATTTAAATTGTAAAACAATTTCGGCATTAATGAGTTGTTTATTTCTCTCACGATGTCGGATTTGTACCGACCTTCTAACCGTTATAATAACACATTCTACTTAATGAGCATGGACTTAATATGAAGAAAAATATCAACCCATGTCGTTTAAAAATTATACTTCAATTGCGTCACGTTCGTCTAACCGTAACGCCTGCGTCAAACCGCAAAACGGTAGATTCAACTGGAGTTTGATATGGGAAGATATTTCTATGTGAACCATTTAATTCGTGATATTTTACTAATAACTATATGTATATATGGATTTAGGTTGATACATGTGTGTAATAGCGTGAATTAAAGTATCGTGTATAGCGGGTGTTCACTCGAATACATTACTAAATAGTGTTTGTTCGAAGTGATTGGTTTTTATGCAAATGTTATTAGAGAAAGCCTTGCCTTTAATTCACGTGTACTTGTATTGTCGTTTCATTATGTAGTGAAGTTGGTTATGAAGATTGAAATAATGACAACGGCATCATGTCGATATATATTGATGTTCTTATTTCTTAAGAGTTGTTTACCATTGCTGTTTAGCATATTCATAGCGTTCATGTTGCGTCTCAAAGATAAAACTTCGCCATTACCTTGGTTTATTTAAATATATAGTGTTATGCAGTTCTTACAACTAATGCAATTATTATTAGTGGTTAACATTTGAAGATACGTTTTAATTACTTCTTTCTGTGCAAGCACAGTTTGTATAAGGAAATCATGGAATAATGGAACTCCATCAAATAATTATAATTTATTGTAAATACTTTGTTTTGTAGGTGAAGTAATTTGTCGGAGTTGTTATACGTTTTAGGTTAAAATATATATTGTTTATATATTTGTAAGGTATCAACTGGTTTATTCAAATGAACTAAAGCTGATGTGCCGGTGCATTCGGGTACAGCATTATTAATTTAACATTTAGGAGCAATACGCGCTATAAGTCTTTACACCAATCGATTCACGTAAATGCACCGCATTGATCTGAATTACATCATTATAAAGTAACTTAATGATATTCACATTGATATTATATACAGTATTGTTACGTTTACATAATGAACATATTCGGAAAGTAAAGGTCTTTCCTTATTAACATGAACTACAACTTGGTAACAGAAGTAATGGGCAGTGTGCTAATAAGTATTATAATTGCATAGCTTGGTATATTAACGTTAGTATTAGTTTTTTAAATGGACTGATATTGTTTCATTGTATGTTAATGTCGACATGATCCCAGTGGAAAAAGGTTGTTGTTAATGACAAAGTCTACGACACGGTACTTTCTTAAATGAATATCGTATTAACTTTCACTTTGTAGATTTAAAGTCTATGTCTACCAAACAGTATTTAATACATGCTCAAAATATTTTCTAATGAACGAAAATTATGTTTATTTTGCATACAACTATTTTGACATTAATACATTCATTAATAATATGGTTTATGTTTAAAGGCGCTTGGTGCCAATCGAAATTATACTTTAGTTCATGCTTGTCGCGAAGTCAAGTTCTTGGATTTACTCTAGATGCCGCAAATGCTATCGCGGGTATAAAAATGTGCGATTAAATGTATTGTGTTTGGTAGAAAATGTTTAACCAAATTAATTAAATTAAACACATTAATATGTGTGCGCTGTAGTCTTAATTTGTGCATTTGTTTTGCATACATGAACTCTGAACTTACCATAGTGTCAAAGTTCTGCTGTATATGACCATGTTACCGAGTGCTTGAAACATAATCGCTTAATATTTGTTTTATTTAATTAACACGTTTGAAATCCTTATACAGGCAAAAGTATGAACATTCTTTAATCAGGGTGTTTATTTAAGGCTTTAAATGTTCCAATACCCAGCGATAATCATGTTATTAAGGAATGCTGTGGTCATATATGAGAATAGGCCGTTTTGGGTATTGAACCTGTTCACGCATATGAATCTACGTGTCTGTGTGGTTATTGAAGTACACAATAATATATCAATGCGTGATAAGAGAGCGTTTAAAGTATGACATTGGTTAATTGGATACGAGCGTATTTGTATCAAGATGGTTTC
Source organism: Dreissena rostriformis (assembly GCA_007657795.1). Taxonomy (NCBI): domain Eukaryota; kingdom Metazoa; phylum Mollusca; class Bivalvia; order Myida; family Dreissenidae; genus Dreissena; species Dreissena rostriformis. The sequence goes on from VMBQ01000173.1 coordinate 28,717, forward strand.
GCAGTTGTAAATGAGTACATTAATTGAAATGCAAAATGAAGGTACCATTCAAAGTTGGTTAATACATTTCAGCATACTTCAAGAAAATCTAGTGTATTGGTTTCACTTAACGTGTTACCCATGTCTGGTATGAATCAATGCGCCTTGTTTCATGTTTTATCGGTAAACTAGTTCAAATAGGTATTTATTGCAATGTATATGCCAACTTTGACAGATAGCTACTTCTAACGAAGGCGACGAAAAGCAAAATGACAGAAATAAACTATTCAACTTATCATTCTACGAATGGCCCAAAACAATCGGCATTCGGGCTGTTGTCAATACGATCACAGGCTGTGGACATTAAATACTGTTCAATTCATTGACTCCATCTTTAGCCATATGTATGTTTAATGTTTTATAAATGGTCTTGTATTGTTTCAGCAATATTTTGCTTGTCTTTACTCTTAAACGGTAGATTTTAACATTAATTGCAATCCTACTAATGTTTCTCTAATGTGATGATTTTACTCGTTATTTAACTCCTACAACCAACATGCAAATTATGCTTCTAAAGTACTTTAAGGATATGTATAATATTTACCATTTCATATGACGTGCATGATTGTTCACGTAAACCGATCGTGAAATGGTATTATATTTGCAATATAATACTATCTTTAATTTAAACACAAATGTCTGATTTGTATAAACACCTCTTAAAATTGTGTCGTTTAAACGCGCCGATGTTGTGTGAAGAAAGAAATAAAGCTTATAAAACTGTCATTATTTCTACAATTGAATCCGTAAAACCGGTATTGTGGATATTATTTACACTGTGCTAGCGTCGAATTGAGCATTTAACGTTACATATCAAAAGCAGACAAAACCAACTACCAAAATGTGACATGTTAAAAGTAATGTCAACATACCGCCTTTGAAACATAAGAATTACGGCTCATGCTATCTACCCGCCGATTGATTTTCATAAACTTAGTGTTTAACGTCGTAACAGGTATGTGGATAACCATACTTTAGTGTGAGCAATTTATTTTGCTGCGATGAGTGTGGGCTTGGTATACACCAAATGATCTAAATCCAGTGTAATATATTGTTTAAATGTGAAGAACTTAAAATGCCTTGATTACTTATTGTTTATATATTAGGGCTGATTCATTACAGTTGCGCCTCACCAAACTATGTGTATACACATTCAGCATATAAAAGTGGACTTATTAGGTGAACACATACATGCACTACAAAAACAACTGACAACAAGACAACGCACGGTATTCAACAAATTAAAGTGTTTGATTTCCGTTTGAAAGGTATGTGAATGCTGGTTTAATATGTAATCGTCCAACAACGTATTTCATTTAAACTATCTGACCGTTCTCAATATCTCACATATATTTTATATGTCAACGTGTACAGGTAATTAGTTGTTTTTTTCTAAGACTGTCTTGGTTATATATTCAATATAATAGCATAGCTGCACTACTCAAGCAACCACATATATGGTTATGTAATACAATATTTAACAAAACACTATGTTAATATCTCAAGTCATTGAACTATAGTTTTCTTATTTACGGTGCAACATCAAACAGGGTATATTTAAAATAAAACTACATATTGTTTACGAAAGTTTCATTTGACATCTTAGCGATCAAACAACAATTGCTCAATCGCTACACAATCATTGTGGCCGTGTGGGGATTCACAATTTTAAACCAGGGATCGACTTTGTAAATGAACTGGCCGAACCCTTATAATTTGGAAAAATATATTTCGTATCGTTGTTATAATTTTGTTGTAAGAAACGCAATATTTGTTCTTGCCTTATTTATTCGTAAGACAGTTCATTCACATTATGCAACAACAGTAATTAAACAATGTTTTGTGGTGAATGAAAACCGATTTGCGCCGAAGTATTTTAGCCATATCTCTTGTAGAATTAGCAAATAAACCATAAGCAAATTATTTCTAAACGAACAAAACTTTAGGTTTTTCTCATTAAACAAACTGTTTTTCGAAAGAAATTATTCGCAAAGTCTAATCGGAATAGGATTATATTAGTATTGAATTTACAACCCCTCCCATATACACATTAGGTGTTGATCAAAACATAAATTAATTTTGTAGTGAACCGATACACAACCAACGCAGCGTGAAATGTGTGTTCTAGCTTTTCATATTAGGAACTGAACACTTATGCACGTCTACTGAGCGGGTTTCCTGCGATACATTGCGGATATTCCTCATGGCATAACATTTACGGTACAGTATATGTGTATTCTCATTTTCAAAATACGGGCATACATATGTGCTTTTGCAGATCATGTTGAAGATATTCATATGTGCATTTTAATGTTATTTTAAAGTACAAGTAAACTGAAAAAGGGAGTCAGTGAATGTTCAAGATTGGAAACAGAGCCATAACATTTGTGGATAAAACATCCTAACAAACAGTAATTCAAAACTATCCGACACTCAAATATAAAACTGAAACACACGAACGTTCCTGTTTTGAACCAACACGCTTAATGTGGTAAAATTGAATATTGATTGTTTTACATTGTATATTTTGCCTGAATGAGTGTATATCAATCTTAGGCGACACATTTATTTGGGGGTAATTTGCATAAGTATATGTCCGTGTAAGAATAAGCGTTGAGAACATTAAAAACAAGTTATGAAAATTGTAAATATTTTCGATCTCAGTTGTTGGTGAAATGTCTGTGAGCCTTTTAGGTAAGATAAGTATCTATTATCGTTTTATAGTTTGTAAATACCTTGAGTGGTAAATATAGTGATACATTTATGTGCGGTCACTCATTTTGAGTAACCAATCAATATTTGCTAAAAGGATCTAACTAAAGTAAGATAAAAGAATGCCTTTAAAATACAACGAATTGTTGTTTTGTTTATCAATTCATTGTTTTAGCCTAAACGTCTTCTGAAATACTCACTATTGAAGAGATATGTACATAGTATGTTCCAATGATCAAGTTCGACAGGTCATGATGCCTGAATGTTGAACTAAGACTTAATGTAGGAATGCATAATTATATTGCGTTTCTTTTCAAATTAGAATATTTTCATTTATTATCATTAGGAGTATTGGCATGTTTCAAATTAATACTCAATTCATATTTGTATTGCATCTACGGGCCTGTTGTTTGTATTGCAAGTGCGTATAAATGAATAAATGTGAAATTGAGATTTTCTTAGCATGTTGTTTGAGTATATATATATATATAGGTGTATGCTGATACATACTTATACGCGGAAGTTTTAGAATTCCTAGAATTCGGGATTACACAAACAAATCTACAACTTCAATTGGAAGTCAATTTTATAAAAGGAGCTTAATATATATATATATATATTAATCATTGTTGCGGGATATTTATATATTCAGCAGCAGATTGACCCATAATTCCCAAATGTTGTCTCATCTGTCAGCAATGAATTTTCATCATCGTTGATCCATTCTAAAAAAACGGATATATCTGAGGATAATTTTTTCACAGACGATTAGCATCAATACATAACATGTTGTATAAGTCTTGCACTTACACAAGTCGCATAATTATTCTACCAAATCACTGTTTTAATAACGCTAAAGTCGAATGTTTTTTTATATAAGTATTATGTATTTAAATACGATCCACCAAATCTTCTATTACTATCTCTACTATAATTGTTGTAGCTGCTACTGCTGCTGCCTCTTCTGATGCTGGTTCTGCTGCTGCTACTGCTGCTACTTATTTCCTCTATCACAACCATTATCCTCAATAAACAAAATGAGTGCTGTATTCTATCTGCATACACTTATCCAAATATATGCTGGTATAGTTAATTATATTGTTTATAGTGCTAACTAGGTTCTGTATACTACATGTATACACTTATCAGATATCCTCATGGTCTCGTACATTATATAAATTTGAAACGTACTTGCATTGTGATATTGAAGTTATACACCACCAGTGGAATAGAAAATATTTCGTTGTCATGAAAACCCTCAAATAAATTCCAATTTTGAATTTACAGTTCATGTTGTTTTCATTAATGGACGTCTTAATATAATACATGATGGGTTTATTTACCCTATCAGATACGGTTCTCCATCAGCACGTGCTCATGCTGTTATAAACGGTTCATTTCGGTCAATGTTTTTAATTCAGGCAATCGGATACTTTATAAAGACGTTCACATGCTTTTTAGATAAATTCTTTTTGTGCTTTAAGCGGCCTGCAAAAATGAGAAAAAATGAGGATGCTATTTCGTTAAAACAAACAAGCTACTGAAATGAGCGTTTGTTTGCAACTTTTGTTTGTATATACCCACTCACTGAAGGCAACTTTTTTTTCTTGAAGTCATCACTTTTGAAAAACAAAAACCATTTTGGCGCAATCGGTTTTTAATTAACAATACATGAACGAAAACAAATCACAATGAATATTATACATTTATTTTGCCATTTACACAACATTTTGTTCCACACATATAACATGCTGAAACATTCTCTTTTGTAAAACATTTTATTCAGTAAGTTGAGAATTATATTTGATTATTGATATTATAATCATCAATTCACGGATACATAACGCATAATTAGGTATGGCTATGTCATATTATCGACTTCAAGTTAAATGACGTACAAGTAAGGTAAACAACGACCTTAAATATCAAATTATTATGATCACATTTGACAGTGTTTCAACACTGTATTTAAAAAACACGCACTGAGATGCCGAAATGGACGACATTACACCATATGTATGGTAGAAAGGAAATTAAATATTTTAATACTGTTCTATTCATATCATTTTAAGTAAGCTGTTTACTATGCATTTATTACTTGTTGTGTTCGATGAAAGGCTACACTTCGCATGAGTTTGTGTCCTTAATTGAAATGACTGAATGCAGATGACACTTTCAATTTATCAGTTGAATAATGATCGCAAGAGAACTCGGTCAGAAGGAATTTAAAGATAAACGGGTTGATGTTATCAAAGAAACAGTATATCCCATATTGTTATATTTATGTATTCATTGTGAATAGCAGCCCATCTGACCATGCACGAAACACGGTTTATGCATAGTTATTCACAAAGCATACATAAATGCAATGGACACTCGTGTATGAGTGGATCAGCTCTGAAAAAAACACGGGTTGCTTATATAAGAGACAACACAGGGAATTATGTGTCAATTTTCGTAGGAATGTATAAATAATACGTATCACTGATTTATGGATAACATTTGGCATACATCTCATGCTGGTGAGACAAATTCCCTGATGTAGAACGAGTGTGCTTATATTTAATTTTAATTTAAAAGTAGGACATTATACATTTCAATTCATAACACAGAGTACATCAACAGGTAAGTTAATCGGACATCGTTTTCAGTTCAATGCATATTGTAATAAAATAACGCAAAATTAACCATTATCCCTTTTTAAACACGCAATCCATTAGGAAATATTCAGTCTAATGGTTAGCAATAATTTCGTATAAAAATGTACATCTTAGTGTCACCCAGTTGTTCGTCTAATATCAGTAAACATGTTTAAAAGCAAAACGGCTAGCGTAAATAAATATAATGTCTTAGTGGGATTTTCGTGTTTACAACACATACTATAAAAAACTAATACAAATAATTATACAATGTACAATGATTATTTTATAATGTAAAGCAAATATTGATAATTTGATTATGTTATTGAAATGTGTTGGAACTTCTATAAAACGAGTGTATGATTCATGAGACAAACGCACCATTATTCAATAATGTACATTGTGGTGTTAATTTTTTAATAAACGTTGAGGTGAGTGCATACACAATTTGCTAGCGCACCAATGGAAATAATTTATTGTTACCACGTGTCAGACGTGGGTTCGGTAGAAAGTTCGGCGCACCAAAATATATGGTTCGGTTTGTAAATTAATTGATAAGTAAAGTAACACTTGAAAAGACGAAGGCAAACACGTACACGGGATTTTTGTCCGCTATTGAAAATGAGTTTTTAAATACTTACCGGTATTTTCGTGTATTAAAGGGCTGTAAGTACACACAGATTAAGTGCATATAATGGTGTACAGCATTCAAAGCTGACTTCCGTACGTAAGGTAAAATAAAGCAGGTTTTGTTTTGTCAATACAACAATGACTTATTTTCTATACTAATTAATATTTACTTATATAACTGAAAGGCAATACACGCATATATACCGGAACTCCGACTGTATTCTATTAGTTCCAAAGCTATGTTGTATATGACTATGTTATTGGATGCTTAATCGCGCAATGTATGTTTCAGTTATGTATCTATTTTGAGATCAGAATAAAGGAAACAGTATGAGCACTCTATAATTAGATAATTTAACGATCGAGTTTCTAATTAAAGAATGCAGTGGTCGTATAAATAAAACGGCTGTTTGCGGTATAAAAACTATTCACGCATATGCATCGCGGTATGTGTGTGTGGTTATGGAAATACATATTGATTTTATCTAAATGTGATAAAAATATGTTTAAAGCATGACATTCGTTACTTAGCTACAGGAGAATTAGCAACAATATAGTTTCACGGCTTGAAATAAATACATAAGTATAATAACGAGTGTATGTTGCATGAGATAATCGCAACGTATCTTAAATAATGTACATGGTGGTGTTTATTGTTGAGGACATTTTCGGAATAAACGTTATGGTGAGTACATACATGATTTGCTAGCAAACATTTAATTCAGTATTGTTACGACGTGTCTAATTAGATTCAGTGTTGGGTATTTTAGTTGAGATCAAACCCAATAACGCAAACAACAAGAGTTAACACTTGCAGACGTGGGTTCAGTAGAAAGCTGGGCGCAACAAAACATAAGGTTCGGTTTGCTAACATGGTAGATAAGTAACATGGGACAAGACGACGGCAAACACATACATGTGATTTTTTCGGATATTGAAAAGGAGTTTTTAAATACGTACCAGTATATTCTTGTAATTAAGGGCTGTATGTACTCACATATAATTCGCATAAAGTTGTTGACAACATAATGACAAATGCACACAACCTTATGACAAATGCACACACCATACTGACAAATGCACACAACATAATGACAAATGCTTACAACATAATGACAAATGCACACACCATAATGACAAATGCACACAACATAATGACAAATGCACACAGCATAATGGCAAATGCACACAACATAATGACAAATGCACACAACATAATGACAAATGCACACAACATAATGACGATGCACACAACATAATGACAAATGCACACAACATAATGACAAATGCACACAACATAATGACAAATGCACAGAACGAAATGATGTATGCACCTAACAAAATGTCGTAAGTACAAAACGATATTGCAAATGCACATAGCATAATGAAAAATGTACATAACAAAATGATCTTTCTACAGGACAAAATGTATTTTACACAAAACAACTTAGTAAATGCACAGAACATAAAGACCAGTGCCATCAGAAGGCAGCATTTGCGTTCCATAGATAAGAGTACGTTTAAAGCATGGCATGCGTTAATTAGTAACAGGAGTATTGGCAACAAGATGAGAAAACAGGTTTACTCATAGTTATGAGTAAATTTATTATTCTCTATTCTCAAAATACTATTAAATCTTCATCATCATTGTCAACCATAGCATCATCATCCTAATCATCGTCAAAACATCCTTATTATCCTCGATAACCTTAACAAATGTTTTTCAAACAAATAATAACCCAAAAACAAAATTGGAATATGTGTTTGTATTTGACAGAACTTTCGAATAAAACAAAGAGGGAATACACATAATTAATAAAAATATAAAACATAAAATGAATACCTAAATAAACTCCACTATCTTATGTACCTCTCGAACTGTCATTTAACTAAAAAGATAAATATGCGAACATTGTAAAAAACAATAAAAAAATATGTGTTTTAACCGAAATCGGCACATTATGTCTTTCGAAAACGGTCAACTGACCACACAAGCCAACTGGCTAATCCACAATAGGCACACTATGGCCTGGCACAAGCTATGGCCTTCAACAAACGGTCAACTGACCACACAAGCCAACTGGCTAATCCACAATAGGCACACTATGGCCTGGCACAAGCTATGGCCTTCAACAAACGGTCAACTGACCACACAAGCCAACTGGCTAATCCACAATAGGCACACTATGGCCTGGCACAAGCTTTGGC